>BNCR01000016.1:14943536-15183031 GCA_014656515.1 Oryzias celebensis
TAATCTGACTTTTAAAGTGCAACAGAAAAATACAGAACAAAAATAGAAACATTAACATGAATCCACCGTTTGGGCAACTTTATTAGCAACATTCTCATAACATGCAGTTTTATTTTGGAGTTCTGTTTCCTCCTATTCTTTTTTTAAACAAACTTTTTAACTTTGCTAGCTTGATGATGTCAATTTATCGTTTGCTGCTTTTAAGAAAGTAGCAGATGGATTTTTGACATGTGACTGAGCGACTTGCATAAAGAATGAGTTGGATGTGGTGGAGAGGATCCAGTAGTTTTCCAAAATTAAACTTCCTCCAGAATCAAATTGTTTAGAAAACAAAAAAATGTAAGTCGTGTTTTTTTCTCTACAACTAACTGTCCTTTGGACCGGTACTGGCCCGTGACCCAACGGTTGGAGACCATTTCTTTAGATGAAACTTTGACTTTTCCAGGTTAAGGGAAGCTTTTCAACTATTCGATTATTTTCAAAATAAAATCTAAACGTACTACTTCCTGAATTAATTGATTATGCAGATTTTTTGTTGGGCGTGAACTTAAAAATGAAAAAAAAAACGCCTACAATGTTTTTTTTTCTCCACAAAAGTTCAAGAACTCTAAATCTACTGTAATTCAAACACATCTCAAATGTTTTCTTTATGTCAGAGGAGTAAAAAGAATGTTTAATCATGAAGGGAGATTAAATCCAGTTGTTTTTTTATTTTTCAGTTGCCGGTTTTCACTTGAGAAATAGTATGGCTTTGACGTCAGAAACAGATGGAAAAACCGAAACAGGAAGATTTCTGAGGACTTTAAGAATTGTATCGTTTTTGACATTTGAAGTTTTGGTCTGTTTTTTTTCTCAACTTAGGATATAATGAGTGTTTGTTTAAATTCCGAGTTAACCAGTAATTCTCGCTAAGTAGAATGATGCCCCACCCCGCCAATGCCAGGCCTCCTCTGATTAATCCTTTTTCAGTCCAGGCCGCCGTCTGGACAATGATTAACCACACAATGTCCGATAACTGCACAATGCTCGGCATTAAAAAAGTGACAATAAAACTGACAGGAGGGTGGAACTAAGACGTCTAAACTTTAGCTGTGTGTCCCAAAGTACAGGTCAGACTCACATCACAGTTGTGTACTGCATCACGTGGACACGCTGTCATTTGCTGTGACGTCTTTATTATTTGTGTTTTTCCAGAAAACACGTGCCTGAAAAACTACCTCTGGTCACTTGAGCAGGAGAAACTCTGTTTGATCAGCAGGAAGTGAAGTTAAAATGTTTGTAGCTGTTATGGTCATGTGTTTGTGATGAATGTGGTATGAATGCATGACGTGGTTGTCTTTGAATACAGCTGTTTAAAAGTGCTTTTTTTCTTTGCAAAATAAAAATAAAAGTTGCTAAATTGATATTTTTGGAGTAAGTATTTTAATAAATGAAAAAGTATTGTGCTCTTGGACATTTGCACTTAACCATTATTAGTATGTGTGTTTATCCGTGAACATGTGCTCTCTGCAGTTGAGCAGGACGAATGCAGATAGCTCCTCTTTAATTGCCAAAGGCCCCTGGCAAAAAGAACAGCTTAATTAAGAGGTCATACTGGATTCCCCCAGAGGATAGATGACTCCTGCATAACCGCTCCACCCAACACATAGGGAAGTGAACACAGAGGTTCTGAAAATGAATAAACTAGGCACACATGCTGAAAAGACAGCGCAGCACCGCTGCTCTAAGAATCTCACAAAGGGACAGAGATAAAGTAGTTTGAACTGGTTAAGAGCACTTTAAAGGAACTTTTAATTTGAAAATGTACACACATAAAAATGCCATATAATATAAAGTAAACCTTTTTCACTTTTTTTTTTTTATTTTCCACCAATGAGACGCTCAGGTAAAAGCAAACATTTAATAAAAGTCAAATTTAATGTTTTCTATGACAATTTTGACTTAGTGATGGACAAAAACTAACTTCTCACTTAAGTATATCTAGTTCCTGCCTCCTTCTCTGCAACAAATTCAGGGGAAAAAAACTATCAAATGACTTGTTAAGTTGCCTAAGCTGAGCTTTCACTGTCCAGTATCAGTTATTCTCTGGGACGATTGTGCTTTGTGTTATGGGGCGTTCTTGTGGGTTGTGTTTCGTTAGGGGTCATGGGAATGCCAGCACACCGAGGGCACAACGCTGGGATGCAAATGCAGTGCTGAGTCCAAACACGCAAGCAACTAAAAAAGAAAAACAAAACACTAACATGTTACAGGCAAACTGGAAGGACTTGCAAGCAGCAAACTGCATACAAATGGAAACTCATTTCCGAAGCCTTTTGATGAATCCAGATTGGATATAGTTTCCAAAAGCTTTGTTCCAGTTTATCCATGTGTGTGTGCACAAAATAGGTTGCAGATTTGGTAAGTTGCTTTAACAATGTTCAAGATTTGCTTTAAAAAATGAAGTGAACAGTTACTTCAACCAAATTTTAAAAATACCACAATGTTCTTAGTTTTTTTTTATATTTTGAATGAAAAAACTGATAACCAATAATATTTTATCAAATTTTCTCCTATCCATGTAACCTGATTTATTTTTGTTTTATTTTTTGAAGCATGTAATCTTAAACTATTGGATCTAAAACTGTTTTGTTTTCCTGGTAATCCCTGTCAGATTATTCGCTTCCCTCCATGTTTTCACTTTTAGCCTTCTAAAAGCATTAAATGCAAAATCTATGTCAAACTTGTAACTCTTGGTAAACCAGCGTGTCTAACAAAGCGACTTGGGTTTCATTTGGAATTCATAATGAATAATACATTTTTGTGTCAAGCGCTGCAGCAGGGCCATCCAGACGCAGCACTTTGCTCGCATAATCCTGCTGCCCCGACCATTTTAAATCCAGGGTTTGTTGGAATCTGGCTATCTACAAGTAGATGAAAACGTTCGCACCAAGGGCAGCTTCCTGGAGCTGGGCCCAAACCCCGATAAAACCCCTGTCCATCTGTCTTCATCTGCCACTAACAGCTGCAGTAGAAACACGGCTCTTAATAGGTCGACTCAATGAGAGCCTTTTTTTTCCCCACACAAGGGAAAGGGTGTGTGAAGAATTCTATTTGAATTACTCTCTACTTAACGAGCTCCCCGGTAAATAAATCGCGTCTTATCTCATCTGCAAGGTCTTCAGCTTAAGCCCAATAGCAGATCATATGAAAATCATGCTTTTAATGTTTTTAACATGTTCTCGTCGCATTTTTCTCATAATGGAGGACATATATTTGAGCTTAAAACGTCATTTTCTGAGTATTTCTTTATTCAAATCAGGATCAGGAGCAGAAAACTAGCGGTTTGAAAACGTTCTCAGTTGTGACAGCAACTGAAACTCGTGTTAGTCTGCTCCAATTCTGATTAATCCACACGTTGATCCATGAACCTCTTCATTTTCCTCGTCTGAGTTTTGATCTAACTCAGAACTGGATGGCTGGATGGTTCCAATATGCTCGCCGTTTTTGTTGCACCAGTAACATTAGGTTGGAGGTGTGAGGGGCTGTAAGTGTGAACAACGGGATGATGGGATATCAGCAGAGGCTTATTTCCCACCAACAACTCTTAGGCAAAATTCTGATGAACTTCTACTGCTCTGCAGAAAATGTGTCTTATAAAACAACAAAGATTTTTTGATTTTGTCTAAAAGCAACATAATAAAAATAATAAAAACCATAGGGAATATTTTTACAGTAGATAGAAAAACAGTTGGAGTGGGACTAATAATTTTTCCTTTGCAACGTCTCATAAGCATCAGTGAAATAACACAACTCAAAAAAAGGTTTAACAATAGGCTAATCAAGTCTTGAAGTACTGCAACAAAACTGAATGACTTTTATTTTGAAATGGTGATGCCCTAAAAAGTGGATGATGTTTGTACGTGCGTGCGAGCCAGTATGACCCAGTCAGATGAAAATGTGCGTAAACACAAACCGCTTCAGAATGAATGCACGCACAAACACATTCACACATTTACCCTGATTTGTGCAGCATGCTAAGTTTGGCCCAAGTTAATTTTTAATCACCCAGCCTCACGGTGCATTTGAACTACCAGCGGCACTAATACAGAAGAGGACAGGCTGTTTCTGACTGCCTTGGCCTACAGTGTGATGTGCATGCATCCTTTTGGCATTAATAAATACCATCTTTTTCATTTGTTTAGTGTCATTCCTCTAAAGATCAAAATACAAAAATGCTTCCCTGCTTTTATTCACAATCATCAGTGAGTTTTCTTCTCTTTTGGAAATACGGTTATGTTTCATTTAATCTTAGTTGGTTTAGTGAGTTAAATAAATGTTAGGTAACAAATCAAAGACGATTAAGAAAGTCTTCCTGAATAAAACATGAGTATATATTTTAAAGACAGCACGTTGATGGTCATTAAATATACTTTCAAAGTGTTCTCATTGGTATTTTAATAATGATTCAAACGTTTTGAGCCAAAATCAAAAAATGCTGTGTCCTTTTCTAGAACATAGTTTCTGCAGAGCAGCAGAAGTTTATCAGAAATTTGTCTCTGAGTTGTGGGCAGCAAGACAAATGCCAAAGTAAGATGTCAAAAAACAATTTCAGACTAGGTCTATATATGTAAAGCTTTTTTCTCATATTTTACTTTTTTCTTGTGGAGCTGTTCAGTTAGCTTCTGGGGATGCAATTTTTTTAATTCCCCAAATGTAGGTCGTTTTTATAACCTTCTATATGCTTAGAATGAAAATAAAGACTTTTTTTAAAGCCCACATACAAGTAAAATGTGTTTCAATAAAAAATGATAAGTTTTCCTTGATGTAAGGTTTGTTTTTTTGAAATTGTTCCGTTTAAAAGTAAAATATCTTAAATAAAACAGGATCCAAGGTTGCCGGATAGTTTAACCTTCAAAATTCTAAGACAAACAAATGTTTTCTTTTGAAATGTTGATTTGATTACTTTGGGCTGACAAGCTAAGAGTATAACCTCACTATCCACTAGATGGAGACACAAAAAACATCCCCAAAAGCAACAGTTTTTCCTCACTAATAATAAAAATAAAAATTCAACAAAATGATGCATAACATGCTCACCTTTGTGACCTCGATGCTGCAGGGATGCTGGACAGGACTTAGTGTCATATACAAATCTATGCGTGGGTTGGTCATAAACAACTTCTGATGTGGTGAAAAATTGCGTCTTTTTCTTGGTGAGCTACATGATTTGTGGACAGACAGACCAGAGAGCAGCTACACGACATGCAGGCAAAAGTGAGGAAATGAGTCTCACAAAGGTCACTGTGAACTGTAGCAACATCAGTCCCCTCTGAGGGAATATTTTCCAAACACGGAGAGATGACAAACGAGAGAAGAAACCGGACCAGCACCCGTTTTTTTTCCCTCCCGAATAAAATCTGGACGTTGTAACTGTGACGTGCAGAACAGCAAACCCAGAGGAGTCGCTTTCTGATAATGAGCCAGTTCATTCATAAACTGTCTTTGGAGCTCTTTGCTGCTTTACTCTGATACCCAGCGTGGGTGCACAAGAGGAAGCAAATTTACCACCATGAGGAGGCATGTGGTTGCAGTAATGGAGGCTTTTCATTAATTACAGGCAACAGAGTAATAGATCATTTAGAACATTATGAGAATGTTAATCCCTAATTCAAACAATGGGTTGTGGAGGGAACATTTGAGGCCGCGCGATGGACTGGTGGCCTTTCCGAAGGGTGTAACCTGCTTTTGCTTTTAGGCAGAGTTCCAGCAACCACCATGACCTTAATCACGGTGAAGCTAATGGATGGATGTCTTATATTAAGATGGCAATAATAAAAAGAGAGATCATTAACCCTCTTAAACCCAAGCAGGAACATTTGTAATCTTCTTCTTCCAAGCTGAGGGTGCATGCATTCTTGCTTCCTTTTTTAATTTTTCGGGAGGATGCATTGAGATTCTAGCAAGCAAAATCCCAGTTCTGCCCTGTGTTGTACATCATAACTTTGCATTGAACTCAATGAGCATCTGGAGCATTCTAGTAAGATTACGGTGGTCAGGAATCCTGTCCTTTTTCAGTCAGTAAATGTCAGGGAAACCGCATGAATAGGACCCCAGGAAGAACAGAAACTCCCTCCTGTAACAGAGATCCTGGTAAACATCAGGGATGCCACAATGGTTTAAAACCCGACCATATGTTACAACAATGAAATGAATCTCGGGTAAAGGGACTTGTTGCATCGATGAAAATGTCAAATGTGTGTAGCACTTTCGTATTTTCCACTTTACAAGGCGCTCTTAAAAGTCTGATTTTTTTTTTTATTTTATTTTTTTTAAACAGTGCGCCTTGTTATCCGGTGCGCTTCCTATTTATTATTTCTGATTGTGCTTTGTGATGTCAAGCGATTTTGAGAGGTACACAGCGCTTGTCACAATGTTTGATAGGGAATTATAAGCTAACACGGTTACGGTTGGCAGTTAGCGTTGCCATTGTAATGTTTATTTTAGCAGTGTCGGTCTGTTTTTTACTCCAAGAGGGTGGGTACTTTTCTTTTTTACCCCAAGAAAACAAAGATGCTGACATACAGCCATAAGAAACAAACATTGTGTTTCTGCACTTTAAATACTCTATTCTGATTGGCTTTCGGGTGTGGATGCATGCCTAAAAAAGAAGTTCTGGTCACATTGTTCTATATGTGCAGGCTTCTTTAAAACAAACTTTTCCTTCACGATCTGGACAAAAACAAGCGGTAAGAGGTGAACGTTCTCTCTGAACTGATGTTTTCCTTTGACACTGCAATTCAAAGTCGCTACATCAGGGAGGCATTGACTTGTTACCGTGACAACAGGTCACATTACGTATCACATAGCCCACCTTTTGTGAAAAAGCTAAACCTAAAAATAACAAGAATTAAGTACTAAAAATCGATTGAATAGTTATTTATTTTGTAAGTGACCATGTTATAAGCAGGATAGTGTCCAACAAAGTGTGCATTATCAGAAACTGAAGCACGCTGCGGAAGCCTAAACCAGCGGAAAACGGTGGTTTTGCAGAGTGTAAATAATTAGCGTTGATAAATATTAGCGTGTTATTTTTATAAATGAATTGTGTGTGTTAATGCATTAACAACCCATTGACAACCCAAGCGTCAATCTCAACCAACGTTTCTAATGCTCTTACTATGGCTATCGTGTAGCATGTTGAGTTCTAGAGTTACTGTGCACACAGTTAATAAATTCTGGCGGACTTACCTCTGACTCTTTTGTCTTGGTTAATGCGCCTTATTGTTCTAATTTTGAAAACAGACCATTCATCGATGGTGCGCCTTCCAATTCATCGTGCTATAGTATATAGTGTGGAAAATACAGTAAATTTAAGAAGGATTAATGATTTTTTGCTTTATTACATTATACTAGACATGGTCAAATCCAACTGAAAGGTTTATCTACTGTTATTTGCTCGGTAACAAATGAAAAAAATTCTGAATCATTAGGATTTGTTGTTGTTTTGTAAAATACAAATTATATATGGAACTGAAGCAAAGTTTAAACCAAACTGGATGAAAGTGAATTGTCACATCACAAACACAAACAAACATCTCTTAGATGCCGACTGTTTTGATAGACAATTGTTTAGCAGAAATATTGATTACTTTCCAGCAGCAAGAGGTTGAGGTTTCTTAACCTCAAAGGAGAAAAGCACATTCAAGAAACTCATAGTTCCACTCCAACTATATTTTGACCCACTGCAGACGCGTTCCTTTCGACTCACGTTCGACTTTGTGTCACTAAACCCGAGTTTTTTCAAACCACTAATTCTATATCTGCTCCATCACGACTTGAATAAAGAACGCTCAGAAATGTAGTTTTATATGTCCTCCATCATCAGAAAAATGCTACAAAAACTTGCTAAAAACACCAAAGACAATTTTCATTGCAGTGGGTCTTTAAAGACTTTTATCAAGTCCTGTGTGAATGTGGCTAACCATGACAGTTTACATGAGGGATATTGCAAAATGCTACAGCAAAGACGGCATGGGTCCTATAAACAGCTTCTGTCATGAATAAGAAACCGTCACTCACAAGTTATCGTTTAGATTTTCTGGTTCTCAGATCAGAAAAAAAACAAGCCAGTTCTTTCCAAATCACAAACTTTATTTTGCTAAATTCACAGCATTTCTGATTTTCAGTCTTGCTTGACTGTGAGTGTTGTGAAGCTCCTTGGATTCAGTACATTTCCATCAGTTGAACATCTAAACCAGTTCGGCTACATGCCATCAATGTTCAGCATCTACACTTAGATTTTCCTACAGTATCTCACATTTAGCTTAAAACAAATGAACAATTTTCACTACTACTTCCTTGTTTGCCGACAAACTTTATGATCTGACTGATGAACACATAACAACCTTGACGTCATGGAACTGTCCACAATGACCTGCCGACTTCTTGTAAACTATAGTTAAAACTTTAATGTAAAAGAAACCTTGCAGGTTTGTAAATCTTTTTGGACGATCACCACATATGACCTAATTATGCTGTGTCATCCTATGTGTTTATCATGTTTTTGCATTTGCTACACAAATGAAAGCGCTGTCTTGTCGTGTACGTTGCATGGCATCCATGCAAAATAAAGCCTTACGTTGCAATGGATTCCTGAGAACTATTTCCTCTTGCAATACGAACTCCTTCTGTCAAACAGACCCAATCAGCTCGAGACGGACAAACCGGAGACTTTATGGTGATAAATACCGCAAATGCCTCAGGACAGAACAGCGTCAAAATATTTCTGCCCGCTGTGGAAAGAATGCGTAACCATGACAGAATAGGAGATATCGCAGAGTCACGACCTCAGCTTACCTATAAATTTGGGGAAGTGAGTCACTATGAACCATATAAAACAAATAAAGGAAGTGCACATAACTTTTTATTACTCCAAAAGTAATTAAAGGAAATTTACCAAGGGGTTATCCAAATTTTACTACATCTCACACCTTTTGGAACATAATTTTTTAATGTATTATTTCTTGCTGGATTGTAACATCTTCCTGTGTTCTAGTAAGCAATAACTGTTGAATTTTGTAGGAAAAAGAAAAGCAAAATAAATAAAAACCTAACCAGTTCAACAGAGTTCAACAGAACTAATCTAGATGGGAAATAAAAGGCTCTGAGCTGTAAAGGTGTCCTTTCTGTTCTACGTGACTGCTTTAACTATCAAAAGTTGGGCGAAACCACCAACACGTTTACATCTGACATATAGAAACATTTCTGAACTGAAGAGCTGTTGTGACAGTTACATTGTACCATTTAGCTTTAAGGTTTTATCCTTTCATTTTTTATTACATTTATTTACTGGACATCTGTACGTTTAACGTACGTATAAAAGCTGTTTTCTATCACTTTATAATCCCGGAGAGAACAGAGGTGGAGTCTTGATGGTTTCTGCTTTATTGCCTTCAGTTCTGTCAGGCATTAAGTCAATCTTCCATCAGTTTTGCATTAGTCATATAAGGTAAAATAAGGTAGATTAAAATAAATAAAACATTATTTTATTTTCAAGGATAGTTTTCTATTGGATATCCTGTGTGGGCCAGGATTTTTTTTTTTTTTTTGCTTTAATTTATTTTAATTTATTTTATTTTATTTTTTTCCGGTGTTGGTTGTTTTCAGGCGTATAAACACATTAAAATTCTGTTGTTTTCCCTTTATAGATTAAAATAATTTTTCTCTGCTTGACTACTTTGTAATTTTAATAATAATAATTAGTAGTAGTAGCAGTAGTATTAGTGCTAGTGGTAGTACATTTTCACACGTTATGGATTTTTTGCTACACCTTCCGAAAGCCTCTCCTTTCTCGCCACTTTCCATAACTGATGAAATAATAATAATAATGAGGACACTAATCCTAAATTGGTCTTCTAAGTGGGCGACAGCAGAGCGGGTACGGGGGTCCAAATAAACGCTGGGGGAATGTTTCCCCCTGAGGAAAAGCGCGCTCCTCCAGAACCGGCGTACAGATGTCCATCAGAGCGCAGAGCTGGCACAAAAGATTGGGACGCGCTGGAGACCCGCCGGCCCCCTTGATCACTCTGCCTTCATCAAAGTGCGCCGCGCCGCGCCGCGCCGCGCGGGGATTACCGCGCGGGATGTCAGACAATGGAGACGCGCCGTTACTCACCTCCTATCCCAAGGCTGCGATGACGGTCGTGGCGCTGATTTTCCGCCCCGCTGTGTGTCCAGCCAGCCTGCTCTCCTCGCTTCTCCCCTCCCCTCCTCTCCTCTCCTCCTCGTTTTTATAATGGAGGGAAGCCTCCGAGCCTCCTCCTCCCACGCGTCCTCTCCTGGTTCTCCTTCATGGGTTCGGAGGCTGGCGGTCTCGTCTTCTTGTTTGTTTATTTGTTTGTTTGTTTGTTTGGAGGGGGGTCCGTTCTGGTGTCGCGGTCAAGTGAGGAGGACTGTTATCCAGGGAAGGGTCCTCATGCTATGAGGCGGGAGGCGCTTGCCTCCCTCTGTTGGGGCTGCGTGCCCCCCACCTCCCTCCGTGCGCGTTCTCTCTCACTCTTTCTCTCTCTCTCTTCCTTTGGGTAGCCAATGCGCGCGCTTTGCCGCTTGTGACGCGCGAGTGCGTGATTTTCTCTCTTTCTGTCTTTTGGGCAGACCGTTGCTTACGCATGTTTTACTCAAAATGTTACCAAATCTGTGTTGACATTTGCGCGCGCGCGCTCATCCTCACGCAAACTTGCAGGAGTTTATATTCGTGTGTGTGCGCTTGCACTCTTTTTTTTTTCCAAAAATAAGTTTATAGGTTGGTGTCATCCTACATCTATATATCGTGCACGACATGCCTTAAAGCCAAACAGTAAATATGAGGTTTAACTGGAAAAAGCCGCTCATCGTCAGAGCCTGTCACCTCCCATTACACCAACGACTGCACAGGGACTGACACCTGAAGTCAAAATGGAACCAGGAGGAGTCTATCTTCATGCCGAAGCATGCATGCGTTCAAACCGACAGATTATTCAAAGTTTAAAGAGGTAAAATGATTGCTTTTAACAGCACCCTCTTAAATGGGATGGGGGTCTGTGTCACTTAGTCCTCGAGATCACTTTTTCCTTTTTTAAAACTCTTTTGTAGGCAACCAGTTGGGAAAACCTCTTCACAGATATGGTAAGAATCATATTTCATTTTTTTTAAAAATAAATTAAAGCAAAGTTTTGCTTATCACAGGCTTTCAAAGAAGCACATAAGCTACAAAAAACAACTTTTTAAATAGCGACCAATTGGAAAGATGGTGGCCATGCACTTGATTGTTACAAAAGATTTTTAATGTATATTTGCCCACTGTCAACAATATGGGTGATTTATGCACAAAGGGCATTATTTAAACTTGAGGGGTACTTACAGAATAATTTAATGTGTTTAATATGTATATTATATGTATTTTAAAATTTTAGATGTCCTCTAAATTTGCCAAATGTGCCACAAAACGCATTATGAAGGCTCCACTATTAAGTCTTAATGTAAGCAGCAGTCTGTTCTTTATTATTTTTTTTAACATGTTGGCTTTCAGATTATTCATAATTTAAAGAGGTAAAATAATTGCTGTCAAACTGCCCACCCTATAAAACAGAGGTCTCAAAAAAATAAATTTAAAAAAACTCCTACAATGATTGTGGAGACCACAAATTGTGAAAACTTCATCACATCCATCCATTCTCTTAACCCGTTTTAACCCCTTACAGGGTCACAGGGTTGCTGGAGCCTGTCCTGGCTGCTGTTGAGTGAAGGCGGTGCTAAAAATTTGATTTTATCTTTAAAATGACATAATTGCTAAGTTTTTTGAGAGAGCAGAATGAACGCCGCACTTTGGCGCTCATGCTTGCCAGTAATTCGCATGAAAAAGCAAATAAAGGTGCATCAGCGGCTGACTAAATGGATGGACAGCTTGTTTCGCTTTTAAAATATGAGAGAAACTCCAATGAAGCACACTGTTTCTTGTTTTGTTTTCAGTTTACCATGTTCACAGGGGCAAAATGGTGAAATATGTAAGATTTCCTGCTATTATTGACATTTATTTCCGTAATTAATATGTGTTTTGAAGAAAGTATGAATTCTAAATGTATTAAAATAAGAAATAAATTGGGGTAACAGTACTACCATTTTAGATTTGTTTTTTCAAAATCTTGCCGCTGCCAGAGTCTTGGCACGCTTTGTTCCCTGAATCATCACAAATCTTCCTCTCCGTTCTGCCCGAGGGCATCATCTGCATGGGTGTCAGCTGTCATCAGCAGGTGCCTGTTCAATATGACAGGTCCTGCTGAGGAAAACAAATCTCACTGTTTCTCCTGTTAAGACATTCAGTGCTGCCACCTGTAAAGACAGAGAACAAAAAACCTGTGGTTATTAGCACACTAAATCGGAAGAGCAACTTAAACTATGTCAAATTTATTTTAATCTGAATAAAAGTTATCATGGAAATACTTTTGAGCTTACATGTCTTCTTTTCAGTTTGTGTTTTTGTGTAAAGGTTTAGCAAATAAAACATTAGCTGACTGTAACAAAGACGCTGAGGCGTTTGCATCCAAATGCAACAGGTTTTAATAGAGAGAATAAACCGATAAAGATGTAATAAAGCAGCTGCTTTTGTATATTAAATTCCACTTAGATGGACTCTATTAAGTCATGAAGTCAACATTTGATCAGTCACCAATCATCAAGCATCCTCTAAAGGTAATTGGATGCACTCAGAGAAAAGGGGGCTGAATACTTTTGCACACTGCACTTTTCAGTTTTTATTTGTATAAAAAAAAATTGAACTCTTGTATAAGTTTCTTTCCACTTCACAAGCGTGTGCCAGTTTGTGTTGGTCTTTCACATAGAATTCAAATAAAATATATTTATGTTTGTGGTCATAATGAGAGAAAATGTGGAGAAGTTCAAGGGGTATCAGTACTTTTTAAAGCTTCTGTACACAGTACTTTTACAGAATTACAAACCATAAAATAATCGATTTTTGTAAAAAAAAAAAAAAGACTTTTTTATATATATATTAACAATTTTAATGTCAGGTATTCCATTTCTGAAACACCTCTTCATCATCAAATTACTTTATCGTCAATGCACAGACATCGAAATGATAGCAGCATCAGATTGGTGCTCCAAGTTCAAAACCAACAAAGTGACGATAACCATCGGGCAGCAGGTTGAACAGTGAAAGGCAGGATGGGAGATCCAGTGAAGTTTAGTGTTTATTCTCACGGCTGGTTGCGTGATCATGTTTAATCCTCTCATTGTTTTGTTATCTCTTATGATTAAAGTACTTTCTAAAAACACTTTCACCAAAATATGTCAGTTCCTTGGCTTATTTCTCAAAGTCTGCTTTTATTCATTCTAGTGATATTCCTGAACCAGTTTTGATTTAAATTCATGTTAATGTCGTTTTCTCAAGCTGTGTTGTGCTTTGTTTCAGTTTGCTGGGTTTTTATGAAGACTTTTTCAGAGAAACGCCACCAAAATAAAACATTCCCTCATTTCCAACACCTACTCCCCCCCACTCAGAGTCACGGAGGTCTGCTGGAGCAGGTCCCATCTATCATTATTCCAGAGGCACGATACACCTTGACAATCTGAACACTGTTTAGAGTCACCAAACAAACTAGTGTGCATGTTTGTGGGCTGTGGGAGGAAGCCAGAGTATCCAGAGGAAACCCACGCAAAGCAACATGCACACTCCACATTCTGCCTTCATCTAAACCAGGACCTTTGAGCCATCAATGCTAACTACTGTACCACTCTCTTGTGCATGTAATGTAAATAATCAAAAATGCTTCTAAAACGTTTTCAATCAAAGTGTGGTCTCTTTTTTGTGTTTTCTACACAGGTATGTTTGTCTCCTTCCAGTTTTGATAGCTTTTTCCACAAATCTAACAGTTTGGTTTGCAAAATTGATACTCACTTAATGCTTTTTTAAGTAATTCTGTGTGTTTGAAATGCAAACGCACGCTGGAGGTGAACAGGGTCAACTGACAAGCTGTGGGAGGCGGAGAGAGAGCGGTGAGATCCACCGAGAGGATCGACAGAAGAGCGTCTAAAGCGAGAGGCAAAGCAAACAGCTGCTGAAAAGAGGATAGAAAACAGACAGAGCTAGGATTAATTATAAAGTAACTCCATCCTTTCAACAAATAGTTTTGAGACATGCAGAGAGACTCAGGACAAGATTTTACTGGTTATAATAAGCTCCTGTTGGCAATATAACTTAGCCCTACCATCTGTATCATATTTGATAAACATTTCTGGACAACTCGGTCCATGTTTTCTGCCCTGCAGTTCATTATCATTCCACTAGGGGCAGTAAATCGTCTTTTCCTGCTAATTTCAAAATGGCTGCCTGCATGAAATCTTTTTGGCGGAAAAAGTTTCAAAACTTTACGGTGAGAGTAACTCATCTATTGTTATTCATTTCTTAAATGACTACTTAATGGTTTGAAAGAATTCCAAATGTATATTTTAAAAATGTTTGCATGGAAATTGAGACAGTGTGGAAGTAAGGTGCTTTCCCCCCTAAACTCTGGCTTAAACTAACATTGTTGTGAGCAAAAACTCACAAAGTCATCCAAAAAATGGTATTGCAAAATGTTTTGTGGATTTCCTCAAAGGGTCTTAAAAAAACATCTTAATTCCAACATATTTGAATTTTCTGTCAATTCGTAGACAGGTTAGCAGACTGAAACTGTTTAAAACATTGAAGTGAAAAGAAAAGTTGGAATTTTTGAGAAGTTAAGCTCAAGGTTGTTACTTTCTGTTACTAAGTTTAATAGTTTAGATAGCAACCAAAGATAAAGATAAAACACAAAATTACAAAGAAATTATCCCTACATTGATCTGAATTTGTATCATGAATTCCCCAACATTCCTCGTGGAATTTCAACTTTGCGCAAAGCTTCCACAAATGTGATCTAGAGTGGGTGTGCATTCCAGTCTAAATAATGTGTGCTGCAAAATATTACAGGAAAAACAAGAAAGAATGACCAAAGACAGACTGAAGCCTCATGTGAATGCAGGGAAAATGTTTTAAACATGATGTAATGACTCAGATATGATGAGTCATGCACATGGTTTTATATTCCTGGATAAACATTGAGCAGGAGAATTAAGAGAACAAAGTTACAGAGAAAATAAGGCCAGACCCTACAAAACCATTAAAAAAAACTGCACTTTTAAATCGTCATGTTTGAGTTTGGGATTCATGTCGGCATCAGAGCAGCCAACACAAGGAAATGAAATTGAGACCTGTGTGTGTTATTGTGAATGTGGTTTTAATATCAGTGCAGCTTCCACCAAAACACAGTTATAAGCTTCAGGTTACAGATATTTAGCAAGCTTGGCTTGTTTTTTTTTCAATTTTCTTTTGGCAATTTGCTAAAATGGTTAAGGAAGCTTGTGGTTAAGTGTTTGTGTGTGTGTATGCCTGTGTTGCCGCTATGGACTGTTATGCGGTTCATAAACCTCGTGACTCTGCACAGGACTAAAGGGAATAGAGGATGGATGCACTGATGGTTACGGAACAACAACACGTTAATACCAAAGGAGAAACGTTCACACCTGAGTCCAGATGATCATTCAGAGTTTTAAGGCTTTGAAAGTTAGATCCTGTCGGTAAAAAAAAAGAAAAATAGATGTGAGTAGCAAATGCTACATATTATAGATTCATCTGAAGAAAAAATTAATTAGATAAGTAACATACCTCTACCTCAGAGGTTTGAGTAGTTTTGAAAAAGTATAGTAAATCATTAATGTGGAATCGTTTGAAAATGTGGAAAAGGTGGATGCTAAACAGGAAGTACCAAATCCCATTGTTCTTGATTGGAACAGGAAGTTCAACCTCCTCCTAGTTAAAAAAAAATACTCTTTTTCTGTCAAAAAAGACACATTTAGCTGGAGACCTTATCAGTTACGCTTTTTCCTGTTTTGAGTTTTGACCCTTTAACGCCAGAGACATGTCTATCAAAAACCTACAATGCCATTTGACATCCCACAGCTCGTTATGCAATCACCGTGAATCAGCCAGACAAAAATGACTTTGTGCCGAGATGCAACAATTTAAAGCGGCGTTTCACCGCGACACATAAATACAAAGTGTTGTTCAGCAGCGCAGATTCTTTGCAACAGAGAAAGGGTTAGTCTGGTGCCTGAATTGCCTTTAGAATTCAAGGCACTAGATCGTCCAGCAATATATTGTTTTTTTAGGGAGGGAATTCGGATGCATTCTATAAACCAAGCGTTATAAACAAATAACCAAAGAACACCCCCCCAAAAAGAAATAATTTATTTATGAACCCATGGCTGAAAAAGGAATAAACTTTGAAGGCGACTTTGTTGTTGTCATTTGAAGAAAATACATTCAATGTTGATCATTCAGGGGGTGTTTTTTTGCTTGACTTGAGAGAAATTTGAGCATTTAAAAGGTGCAAATAAATGACTGCGCTTTTACAGTCATTCTGCTGATGTCATTTTTGACAAAGGGTCCTGCATTCACCACGTTAAAGCCTTATGTACTCAGTTATCCTGAAAGGGAAATAGATATCTGCATTTTAAGGATTATGTAGTATATCATACAATCCTGTTGTGCTTCAGTCTACAGCATATTTGAAGTTGACAGGGCTGTTTTACAGGATAAACATGTATATTCCCAGCTAGCAGAGATGTGGTTAGTGATTCACAGACCCTGAAGGCAAACGCAAGAATGAGGTCTCTCTCATGCATTATTAGCAACCTTTGTGTAACAAAAGTGTTTGGTATAACTGAGGCTGCAAATGATCACAAACACAAGCATCGAGCTTGTTTTTCTGTCTAAGTGCACAAACTGTTCCTCTCCTATGGTGGAGTCTTTAAAAACTGATATAATATTGTAAAAATCAGTTTGCTTGACTGTGACAGTACATAACAACCGCAACAGCCACCCAAATAAAGCCTTTTTGTAGACAGGAAGTGTTCTACATTCAGTAATAATAATAAAATAAAATAAAACGTACAATAAATCTTATGTTTGGGTCTGCAGCTCTGGTGTTCAGAAGCTGCCTTGTTTTTCACATTTACAGGGAAATATAACAAAGTCATTGTGGGTACTATGCTTTCTTTTTTTTTAAACAAAAAAATATATTTTGTGAAAAAAAATCAATTCAAATAAAAAAAATAAAAAACATTTTTCCACTTTTCTTAAATCTTTTTTAAATTGTTTTATCCATTAACCACTTTCTAAAAAGATTAAATTATTGTTTATAGACAACGACTAACAGGAGAAAGACTTCTGAGATCCAGGAGGAAGTTCAAAAAGTAGGTTCAAAAAATGAAGTAACTCAGTGTTGTGAAACAACAACATGAAAGAAACCCCACGAAAGCATGAAAAGTTCTCAATGAATTCCTTCAACTGGAAATAGAGCCAAAAGAAATACACCTACAAGTATTACACACAAGCTGAAAGCTCAGAAACACTTCCTTACAAACAGAAGCTAACGCCTGTGAGCCGCTTTGGCTGCTGTGAGCCAAAGTGAACCGGAAGTGTGCAGTTCATATGGGACGGGCTACAATCTGGACCAAAAATAAACGCCCAAACAATAGGAAATGCTTGGCTCAAGGCAAAATCACTCTGAACTTTACATCTAATACTGAATTTTACAATTGAGAAAGCCTATTGGAGAAAAGGTGAAGCATCGTCAATAACAATAAATAAACAAAGTCCAGTTGACAGCTTGTTTTTTTTTTAATTTAATCAATTTTTATGAAATCAACTTGGATAAAACGGAGATCTACTATATACAGTGAGGCAAATAAATGTTTGAACACCTGTCTCATCTGCTTGAGATGTAACACTCAAAGACCTGCCTTTAATTAGTCCACCTCCACTTGTTCTCTCTCTTAAGTTAGCTGCACCTGTTCATCCCATACAATCAGTAGGAATACAACTACTAAAATGAGCAAGACCAAAGAGCTGTCCAAAGACACTAGAGACTAAATTGTAGACCTCCACAAGGCTGGAGAGGGCTACGGTGTCACAAATCGTTGCTGCAACTTCCCACCTCCAGTAAACGCACCACTTGATTCTCTATCACCTTCACCTAGTCCCTCCTGCTCTTATACTGCTGACTCTCACCACACCACTGCCAGATCGTCATTTGTGCCAACAGTGATTTTCCAGCCCTCGTCAACTGTTCTAGTCTCCTGTGTATTTGATCCTGCCTCGTTTACGACCACGTCTCTGCCTGAACCCCTCTGGATATTCTCGCTTGATGCCTTCTGCCTTTTTGGGTTTTTGGATTCTGGACTGTTGGATTACGCTTCTTGTCACGCCCTTTTGGAGATTCCTGTTTGTGCCCAGACTGTCTGCTCGGTTACTGGATCTTGGACTTACTACGGACTTTTATTTATGCTGCCCTGGATATAACTTTAAGAACTGAACTTTGAATAAAACCCCTTAAAAGACTGTTCTGATATTTTGGTCTTCCGTTGGATTTCTAAGGGTGCATGACATACGGGGAAATTGCTAAGCAACTTGGTGGAAAAACATTAACTGTTGGAACCAATACTAGAAAATGGAAGAAGCTAAACATAACCCTTGACCTTTATTGGAATGGTGCTCCATGCATGATCTCACCTCATGAGGTCTCAATGATCAATGAAAGATGAGGAATCAGTCAACACATTCTCACTCCCAGCTCATCATATATTGCCAAACGGTCAGGGACCCCCTTCGGGTCACATATTGACACTTTGGGTAACCCCAACACGTCTATTTTCGACATGCTGCCTGTTCCCGTTAAATCAGGGGTCCATGACCCCTGGGCCACGGTTCAGTACCGCTCCACTTTATATGGGGCAGGAGACAGAAAAAAATAGATTCGCTAACTTTGATTATTTCCACTTTGTTTATTTTCTGATTCTGAAAACTAACAAATTCTGTTCACCAGGAAGTTTTATTTTGGAAAGACTAATGGATTCTGTTTACCACACCCGCATGGGCGTGGTAGCATCATGTACATGGGACAGGACGGACTGCGCAGCATTAAGTAGAGGATGATCGAGGCCGTGTGTTGTAAAATTTTGGGGAACAACCTCCTTCCCTCAGTCAGAGCATTGAAGATGGGTCATGGCCGGGTCTTCCAACATGACAATGACCCAAAGCACACAGCCAGGAGAACCAAGGAAATACTCTGTAAAAAGTATATCGAGGTTCTGGAGTCTCCAGAACTAAAGTCAACAGAAAATCTTTGGAAGGAGATCAAACTATGTTTCTCAGCAACCGCACAGAAACCTGAGTGATCTAGAGAAGATCTGTGTGGAGGAATGGGCCACTGTGTGCAAACCTGGTGAAAAACCACAGGAAACATTTGACCTGTGTAATCACAAACAAAGGCTAATGTACCAAATATTAACATTGGTTTCATTGGGTACTGATTCACAACAGTAGCATGCAAATACATTATTTAAAAAAATCATACAATGTGATTTCCAGATTTATTTTCAATTATGTCTCTTACAGTGTAAATGCACCTAAGATGAACATTTCTAATCACTCTATGATTTTAAATGGCAGAATTTGCAAAATCACAAGGCGTTCAAATACTTCTTTGCTTTACTGTTAATATACAATATATCGCTTTGCAGTAATTAAATACACACCATTGAAGGTTAATCAAACTCTGAGAGACTTTTCAATAAGACAGGAAGCTTGATTGCACACACTTGAAACATAAAAAATATATATATTTCCTGGAAGAACATTTCTGTACTTGACATTTGCCTGATACTTCACTGTGAGACAAACAGAAGCCTGTTTGAATAAAATATCTTTGACTAAAATTAGTATTAAATTCTGCAGCAAATCGTATTTTTAAAAATAACTGAGGGAAGACATAAACACACAAAAATAATCTTAATGTGTTTCGTCGAATTATTTTCTTTGATTTAATAACTTTTTGGTCAAACAAATCTGACATTGTGAGGAACCCTGTTTATTTCTCCGTTACATAAACCATGAGGTACAGCAGCAGAGTGGTGTTGTGCTTCTGATTGACCTGCCAAAACGTCTACAGGTGCTACCAGCAAACATCTGATTTTAATGTTGTTGTTGGCTGGGGTTTGAGTTTCTGGATGTCCCGGTTGCCAACGAGGCGCATGATTGACACCTGATTATTAGCACAACAATGTATTAAACATTGGTACATCTGAAACAAAAAAAAAACATTTTAAATATATTCTTCTAGAATTGTAATTATTTTACACATTTAAATATTTCAGGCAATTTAATTTTGTTCTTTTGATTGTCATGGCCAATAAATGACAAAAACCTCAAACTCTGTGTCTCAGAAAGCTAAATTGTCACATTAAACCCATCAAAGAGACTATTTTCAGCATAGCTGTCTGGTTTCTGAAAGCTGAAATCCCTATATGTGCACTCAACATTTACTTTATTCCTGCTGCTTCCTTTTATGGCGTCTGCGGGTCTGTCTGTGTCATGGAGGTGATCAGCCTGTGGCACTGCGTAGGTGGAATGGAAGCCAGGCTCTCTGAGACACTGAATTTTGAGTTTTTATTACCTGTGAGCCATGAGCTTTGTTTGAATGAAGTCAAACTCAATTTAAGTCAGTTGCACCGTCGTTCTTCTTTCACTTGCAATTTTCTAATTGTTTCCTTTAACTTATATTTTATCAGGTAATTAATATTGAATAATTAATCGTTAAACTCCAGTATTTACACCCTTTTGACTACCATAACTCTTCAACCATTTATGTAATTTAACATAAGCATTTAAAGGGGGACGGTAGGTCAAAGAGCGTGCCTTTTTAGATGTCACTGATGACATATCTGGTGTGAACGGGTTATGGAAGGGTTTACAACCTGCAACAGTAGAGGAACCTTGGGGGTCTGTTTTATCACTGACCAAAACCCAGTGGGAGCCTGAAAGCCATTTTTTGTTCTTCAGAAAAATCCATTTTTGCACTCCTGTTTTTGTGAAAACACTGTGTAGATGTGCTGTGTAGATGTGCTGTGTAGATGGACTCTATTTTTTGCTTTTTGCATTAGAAAAATAATCAAAAATGTTTGGTTTTCTTTCACTTGAAAGTGGCACATAATAGTTTACTATAAAATTAAAGAAACTCTGCATGGTTGGATTATCCAACCACAGCATCTATATTAAATGTAGCAAGGCAAAGCAAAAAAAAAAGCCTATTCTTTTGTGCAACAGGAGATCACACTATGTCCTCTAAACTCATTTTGATCTCAACAGAGTAAAATTAATTTTTTAAATTAACCACTCAATGCTTGAAATTTGGGAGAAAACCTAAGTAACAGAAATTGTATTTAATAAATAATAAATAGCCAAAATTCACCCATTGGCCTTTGTCTTTGTTACTGAAATGACTGAACTGTGGCTGGCATGCTGTCAAACAAGGAAGTTCATGGTCGTACCTAAATTATAAGTGTAATAAAAAAACTTTGTGGATGTGTTCCAGATGGCTTTTGTACGTCCTCAACTGGTTTGAACAAATATTTGTGCCATTAAAATGAGAACTAAAGTCACAGTTTGGAAATAAAAATTTCCTAATTGCAATCAGTGTTGATTTTGTTCACCTTTCAGCGTGTTCCTTTACCACAGTGAATCAGCATTCACAGATCCCCTTCCTGACACAATCCTGTTTCGAACACCAGGGTATCCATTAAAACACATGGCATCAGGGCACCCTCGGCATGAGATTGATAATCGACTTTGTAGTCGTTTCAGGCGACCTTTGGTCGTGTGTCTCGGACACTCGGGTAAAGAGAGGGGCGGAGCTGTTCACTGATCACTGCCTGGTGGTGAGTTGGATTCCCTAGCTTTAGCCAAGATGGTGTAGACTTCTATTGAACAATAATTATATTTGTCAAAACAACCATTCTTGCTCTGGTATCTATTTATATGTTCTTGCTAATCCTAACTGTTTCCATGTTTTTTTTCCGGCAGTGCAAGTTCTTCAAGTTATAAACTGACCAATAAGATGCCTCAATAAAACTCATGTCAAACATTTGAAAAGTTTGACAGATTTTGTGTAACCCGATTTGAGGTGGTAGCTGTGGTCTTCCAATAAGCCAACTCCTCGTCTGTCAGAGTGGTTGTCATAGAAACGCCGACTTAGATTGACTCAAACCAATCACAGCTTACTGATGACATCTGGTTCCACACATGGCAGCATCCAAATCACGAAAAATAGCATTTGAATTTATTTCATGTCGGAGTCGGAAGTAAGTCATCCTCTCTTCATTCTCCTACGCAGTTAATGGTTCCTATGATGGAGTGGTGAACTGTCTATGGTGGGTACCCTGCCTTTTCCCTGACAGTAGCAAGGTAGATATATTGTAAATTGCTTCTTTGAAGCGGCTGTGGTTTAGCGGAAAAACAGTCACCCAGTGTTTGGCGGATTGCAGGTTTGGTTCTCGCCTTGCCTGCTTATGAGTTAAAATGTCCTTTGGCAAAACTCTGAACCCCACATTTGTCCTGATGGTTACAGATTGGCCTCAGTGTTCAGCAGCAGAACCAAAATCCGTGTGAGAATGTGTGTGTGAATGGGACTGTGACCGGAAAGGTCTTTGGATCTTAGAAAAAGGCAGAAAATGTAAGTTTACGCCATTTACTCAGTGTTAGAGTCAGCAGCCAACGAAAACAATAATACTGGAGACGTCTCTGTGTTTTCTGGCTTTTAACGTTTTCTAATCACTATTTTGCATTCCCTGCAGGAATGAATTTTTTTTTTGCATTCCCTTCATGTATTTTTTTTAAGCAAAGCTTGTCTGGATGGTGACGGACAGATTGAGTAACGGTCTCAGGGGCGCAGTGATTTAATGAGGTTTTGCGGTTGAAACCCACTCTGCAGCTGCAGCATATTGCTTCCTCCATATGGGTTATTATTCTTGAAGAACACCACACTTTGATGAGGCCTTGCTGTCTCCTCTCGTCATCGATCGCCCGCGTGATGAGCTTTACCATTTGCACACAGACTGTTAAGCACCCTGCTGGCATTACAGTATAATTCATTGTTTTCAGTTTGTTTGTGGGTCAGCAATAATGCACAACACCTCTCTGCTGAATAGGCAATGTTAGTTTAAAAGGTCTGCTTTCAGATTGATTAGATTCTATTTTTCTCTCGTCTAAATTAATTCTCACAGGCAGATTTATGGTTGATTTAATAGTTATGTTTTTTATGAATACAGTATTCTCCGCACTGTAAGGCAAACTTAAAAATTATTTTTGACATACATTTGAAATAAGATCATTCGTTGACGCTGTGCCGTACAATCCAGTGAGCCCTGGAAAAATGCATGTACTCTTCTTCTAGAAACGTTTACTCAGAATTTCAGAATATTCAGGAGTTGTTGCATTAAAAAACTTTATTTTTTCAATAAATTCAAACGAAGCAGTAACTATCAGTAAGTCATGGAGCGTACTGTCTTTACAACCATGGCCCGAGCTTTTCGTCGCCACACAGCATCTTGTGAACACGCTTCACTTCTCTTATTTGAGCTGTCAGATTACAGTCAGCAGACATGAGGGTAGCTGAACAAGGACATGAATTTGACCTCTGCAGAGTGCCTCACGCTGCTAACAGACCCCTCTGAAGCTGATTAATTCTGCAGTATGAGGATGTGGAGGTGTTGCCGCGAAGAGTCACCAAGGTCAACAACACCGTCTGCGATCTGACAGCTAAGAACATTTCATTTACTGAAGCAGGCGCAAAGAAAACAGAACGGCGGGATAGTTCATGTCCTGAGCTGCAGTGCTGCATCTGTTTATGTTGATAAAATGTAATCCCTAAGACGTAAAACTATGATGCATGTTTGTTTGAAAATATATTTATAAAAAATGTCATAGCTGTTGTCGTTGGGTGGCGTTGGTTGTGGCTGTCACAGCAGCTCAGGCAGTAGTAGTCTGTGCAGATATTTAACCCTAGCATCAAATGGGATGGCGCATCTTTTTTTAAAAGAAAAGAAAGCAAAGTAACTAAAAACCTCAAAAAGAAGGATTTCCTGGTCTAAACTCGGCCATTAGATCACTAAAAACTGTCGCATGAATGCCAGGAAAAAAAAAGGTGCAAAAAGGAGACATCAAAATAAAGTATTATGAAGACGAGTCCAAATATTTTTGGGGTTTTAGAAGTTTCAAACAGAAGGCGCTCTAAACCTGTTTCACATCCTGACACTATTTACTCCTTTGTCCAAATCTGCTTGGGTACAGTAAAGAAATAAAGCGCTTCTCTGTTAGTTTGGAGGATTTGGTTAATGTTCTGCAGGGGTTTCTCCATTTGTCTCAGTCTTGATCCCCAGAATTGTCTATGTTCTACCTTGCTTCTCTTCTTGCTCTAAAGATATAGCCCAGCTTGCTTGCTTTCCTGCTTTGTGGCTGAAACAGGAGTTGATCTGCCCTTGTGACAGATTTAATGAGGGACTATAGCCGACCTCAGGTCAGCGCTACAGTACAGGTGGAATATAGGGCCTCATTTATTAGTGCGGATAAAACCTCTTCTGTTCAGCACAGATCTGTCAACACGTCCCATCAGCACCAAATCTGCCTCCCCCAAGCACATTTCCCCCCTGCTCCTCTTTTCCGTCTTGTCCTCTCTTTTTTGCCCTTCTTTTGTTATTTTTTCTTCAGCTTACTTGCTTCTTCCCAGCCTCTCTTTTCATTTTTCATTCCAATTTGCAGTCACATCTTGAACTTTCTGGCCCTCTTCCCCCCCATGCCTCCTCTGTAAATCTGCCGTGATTACTGCCCGACTGGTTAGGTTTCACTGTTCGGCATTCTTTGGGTGTATGAGTACGTAGATGTGTGTGCCAAACGACCCCCCCCCTCCCGTGGTCTCAGGTGTCGTTCCTTTGAACAGAGAGCTGAGCGTTGAGGCCCCCGACATGAGGTAAAGGTTCTGAGCAGTTATGCATGCGCTGCATAAATTAGTCAATGCCGTGTGGGCAACAGCTCTGAGCCTCAGCAGGAAGGGAAAAAAAAATTCTCCTCGGCTCTTACAGAAAAAGCAGCACATACGTGTCTAGCTCGGGCCCCTCGCCGCCTGTGATGGCATTACTCAGGATGGGGTGAAGGGTCAAAGCCAATGAGCCATCAAATACAGAGGAAGCTGTGTTTTCACTGCAGAGCTACGCAAAGTTCTGTGTCAAACATCAGCCACCAGCTGTCCTTCTGATGTAACAAGTGACATGAGTTTCTGGCACGCTTTCTGATTTCCAAAGTGACAGCTCGATGTCTAGCAACAGTGGGACATATCTGTGCATTCACACAACATGCAAAAAAAGTTTGCAGGAAACTATGAAAAACAAATTAATAAAATAAAAAAAACTTTTTTTTGGTACTTCTTTGAGCTTTTCTAAAGCTCGGAGTCCCTTCAGCAGCTTGGCAGTGCGCTCATCTATACAGAACACAGCGTTTTAATCTGTAGATCTCCTAATCACACATGTTGGGAAATTGAATTGAAGTGTACTCCTGGATGCAGTCTTCATTACTGGCTGTAACATTTGTGCCAATTCAGTTTTAGCTTCAATCAGTGTCCACTTATCCCCCACATCTCACAGACATGTGGTTGCTGCACACAGGCCCTCACAGAAATCAGATTAGGTGGTTCACAATGTCTGAGGTATGTTGACATGCACAGTCATTTTTAAGGCTAGAAGAAGTAATTCTACTATCAAATTATTGCTAACACTTAAAGGCTGCAATTGAAAAAAAAAAACAAACCCAACACAAGCAAATGTCAGAATTATTTAAAAAAAAAACACCTCCTTTCAGTTGGTTTTACCTAAAACATGTTTCATAACATTCACATGTTTGTAACACATTAGCCACATTAGAAGCATGAGCCGCGTTAGCATGTTCACATTACCTGCAACTCCCAGGCTTGTTTGCAACATGTAAAAAACATTACTGTGACTACACTGACCTTTCCAACCTTTGTTCCAGCACTTACAAAAAAAAAAAAAAAAAAGAAACTGTCAGACACAGCTACACGTTAGCCAAACTAGCATATTCTTGATATTTTGTTTCAAGCCTTATTTGCAAACACGTAAAAAAACCAGACCGATACCACTAAGGCAAATGTTACTGCGGCTACGCTACCTCCCAACCTTGTTAGTAACATGTAAAAAAAGAAATAAATAAATAACAGTCTAACACTGCTACGTGTTAGTCATGTTAGCGTATTAACAGTAACATCCAACCAAACATTTTGACAGAACGCCGTGTACTCAAAATCACTTCGACATAAGCAGGTACAGCTATTAATAATACGTACGTAAGGCGCTCCGGGTTATAAGGCACACTGTCGATTTTTGAAGTCTTTTAGTTGCGTCTTATAGTGTGTAAAATATGGAATTATATTATATTAAGTCAGAATACTTTTTTTTACCCACCATTTAGATGTCACATTTCTTCCATACAGGTTAAAGATAAGAAATGACTTCTGTAATGAGGGGTCAATGTCAGCTCAGGTGTCTTGCACAAGGACATGGTGGCTGTCAGTGATTTGACCCCCTTACTGAATGACACGGTATATAAAAATGTATGTGTGAGGTTGTCTGCATGGACACTTCATTTTGATGGAGAGGATTTGTTCTCCTTTGCAGTGTCTCTTGCATAAAGGCAGCATTAGTGCTCTTTTCTATGTTGAAGGGCTTTGAGGGTGAGAACCCCGATGACTCAGAAGAGGTAGTGGATGGCTCTCACCGGATGTTCATCATTCTAATGAGGACAGGTGCTCCTCTTCACCCTTTTTCAGTTGAAGAGGTTGATACAGCTCTGGGTATGTGGGGGGCAAATGACACTGGAACTTAAGCTAACTATCTCTGTTTCACCTGAACTGATATTCAACGTGCCCCCCCCCTCAACCTATGTGTGTCTGTGTGTGAGCTATGTGAAGCATGTTTACACATTTTTGGTTGAAGAACAAAATTTAGAACCTTGACCTTTTAATCTACAACTAAGGGAAATGTTTCTCTGCTTGTTAATGAAGAAAATGTGGATCATTGGACTGACAGTTGGGCCTCTGCTGCTGAGTTTCTGAAATTTAAGCAAACCTGGAAACACCAGATGTTGCAGTTTCTTAAATAACCACTTGAAGCCGGTTATGACTTAGCCAACCTGGACTTCAGCAACGACCAACAAGGACCTGTAGTATTTTCCACTTTTTGCTTTACTCGTTCTCCAGGTTCTCTCCTTGCAACTGTTTTGATATGTACAGGCATCTAAAATCTGCCTCTTTGGTGAGGGGTACTATCGCTACTTGGTTTTTCAGCTTTATTTCTGTTCCTTGTCATGCTCTCTTTTTATTTGTCAATGAAACCAGGTCATTTATCCACAGCTTGACATGTGTTAATGATCCTCAGTGTATCTAAGTGTCTTTTTTATTGCTCCCAGGTTTTTGCTTTGTTCAAATTTTATCTAAAATGTTTTTACCACCAAGCCCAGCTTTTGGGTCCTACACCACCAGTTCCTGACAGCTTTAGTCCTTTTTGGCCAACCCTCAGAAGGGAATCTATTTGACAAAGCTCACACCAATGAGCTGCTTTGTAAATTACAGACTTTAACTGTCTGTCACATTAGGTCATGATAACATTCAACTGACATGCAGAAGTACTGTCAGGGTTGAATGCTCCACCATGCTTGAGAGGTTGTATGAACCTGTTAGGCTTGTTTTATTTAAATGGCTAATCATTAACTTTATCTGACTACACACCTTTTCTCAAAATAGGAACATTGCTGATGTATGTTGTTAAGATGTTGTTTCCAGGAGATGATGGTGACTGTCCCGGTGCAGACCCGTCTTGCTTGGTCATGTAGCATTGTCTTTTCTAAAAGTGCCTTGATATTTGGCAACATCTGTTTTCCTCACAAGGCCTGTAGAAGCAGACAAACGTCAGATGGGCGTGTCTCCATACCTCTGAGTGTTCCGACTGCGATGAGTTTGCATGAATCCCACACATTTACAAAACTAATTTTTTTTCCGAATCCAAATTGTTTGCATATGTCCTAATTTAGTATTGTTTTATTTATGTAGAAACTCTGCTATTGGGTTTCCTCCTAACGGATCTCAGAGTGCTCTTGCTTAGAAAGCTGTCAATGGTTCGGCTTCATTTTGACAGATTTATTCCAAGTTATTAGCACTTATTTATCCTTCTGACGGTTTCAACCCAAGCTGCTTTTGTGGACAGGGAGCAGCTGTTTATGTTCACTGGAGGACCTTTGGAAGTGAGACATTTTCCAGGTTCTTTTCCAGCTCAGCTATTGTTTTTTGATTGAGGCCAAAGAGACTTGCAGACAATACGCGGGGACTTAAAGGCAGGAAACAAAGCACATTTAAATTCAGCATGGTGGGGGTGGAGGGGGTTTGAGTGTTTTAACACAAAAAAACCCCACAATTTTAGATTGACCGACAAGTTTCTAATAAAAATGTTTTTTTTGCATTTTTGAATAACTTTAAACTGTAAAAATTTGAATCATGTTTGAGTTCTGCGACCTGTTGACTCAATACACGAAGAAAATACTTTATAGAATGAGAGATAACCTCCAAGAGAGGGTTTTATTGGAGCATATAAAGTATGAATCAATCAGGTATGACAAAATATTCACTTTTTTGTTAACTTAATATGTTTTGCTGAGAAGTAAAGTGAATGTTCTTAGACTAGATCATTCTTCAGCAAGAAATGATTGTGTTGTTTCTTCACTGAGTGATAAATGTCTAAAGAAAACTTGCCATTGTTTTGTTTATATGTTTCGATTGTGCCCACACTGAAGATTTCAGCCTAACCCAAACACTCATCCAATATCGTTCCAAGACGTCATCATCAGTCTAGAATGTAGATTCCTCTGTTGTGATGCTCCCCAGTGGGATTCGTCACTGCAGCAAGTCATCATTTTTACTCCTGCATTTCATTAAAATCCCACTGAGTCGATTTCAATGAGGATGTTCATCAACAGATGCTTCTGGGTTTTTTTCTTTGAAGTTACCACAGAAGGTCACAGCTCAGAAACTTGCAGATGTCGTGGTTTAGCCCTCTCCTTGAGTTTGTCACGGGATAATCAATATGAATGTTAAGATCTGATAATGAATATAGGAATCATTGGTTGGATTGGTCAGAAGAGCGGAAATGTTCCAGTGAAGCAAAGAGCATCAGGAAGGAGACTGTGTGGTGCAGCAGCATTGTGAAAGGCTTTGTATGCTGCAGCATGGCTCAGCATGCCACCTGCTGTTCAGGATCACCAGCACACTTCAGGAAGTGGTTTGACTCCAGTTTCAAAGTCACAGTAAGTCTCTCTGACGGGTACTGTAAGCAAACTTTCTGATTCAGAGTCATAAAAAGTTCAAATAGGAATAAAAAGGTTGTGTTTCCGATTACCACAGTAAAACAGAAAAAAACTATTAAAATAAAGATTCCCAGCCAGCACATGTAGTATAACATTTAAAAAAAAAGATTGAAATCCCAGCTTGAATCTTTATGTGTGGAGTTTGCATGTTCTCCCGTGCATCCATGGGTTTCCTCAGGCTTCCTCCCACATCCAAAAAACATGTTTCATACTTTTAATGGCAGGAGCGTCACTAGGTTTTAAGAACAGGGGGCTCACCCCCCAAGGGATGCACACGATGTGAACAAAAAGCACATTTGCAGTTGCTATCAACATTTCCCTGGTAGCTTTTTCATGCTGTTCCATGCTGCAACACTGTTCTTATGTGTTTGTGCCATCTCCTGCTTGTCAAAGATAACTAAAGCTTTCTTCCAAACCCTACATGGGAAGCAGAAAGCTGTATTCCGGTTGACTAAACATTCTTACCACTTGTGTTTTTCAAACCAGCTGTGGTGAAATAGTCGCTTCTGTGTGCCTTGAATATCATGTGGGTAGCTCTTCAGCTCTACCTGTCTAGGCCCTGTGTCTTTGTCCCTTAAATGTAATCTTGTAGTGGAATCAGTTGCTGCAGCAGCTTCATAATGTTCCTTCTCTTGGCCTGTTTGCTCTCCTTTCTCTGCAACACTCATATCTTCATCTGCCTCTTAATCCACCTGCTGCAACTCCTCTGTCTCTCCTTGCCCTCTGTCTTGAGCTTGTCTGTTGACCTTGTTCTCCTTACGCCTCTCCTTCTGTCTGATCCTTCAGGAGACATTAACATATTGAATTGATAACTGGTCCAATAAAGAGGCTGATGACATGACTTTTGCTCACACAACACATTTCTTGCTCTCAAATATTTTGATGTTACACAGATTTCCTTTCGGGCACACATGTGACTAAAATGTTTGCAATTTCAAGCCCTGAAAAACATGACTAAATAACTTGAGCTAAAGTAATGCTAAAACAAAACTCTCAACAGTATTTTGGTCGGGTTCATTTGATTTATATATATATATATATATCTTGGCTCTCTCCACTTTCTAGTCTTGACTCTCTTAAATAAAAGCTCAAGTTTCAAACATGTTTAAAAGAACGCCAGAATCAGTCTAACACAATAAGTCCGATAATGAAATCAATAACAAAAGTAACAATACAGTCATGTGTGAAAGGGAGCAGGCAGCATTGCTCATTTAAACCTGCCCCTAAGGTATGAATTAGGATGTTGTACTCAGATCATATAGTAAAAATCATCATCCTCTACATTATGAACAATAGTAGCTTCAAACCCATAAGAATAATGTGTTATTGGTTATTTGCTAATAATTTTGCCAAAATTATTCAGTCAAAGAAGTTATTATTCTAATAATTTATCCATATCATTTGCTTATAACAATTTTTAAACGCATATAGATTTTGACACTCCTTTAGTTTCCAGCTCCAAATTATTCCACAGATTTTCTTCACACACGGACACACAGAATCCTCTACGTGTTGTTCGTACCATCGGAAGTTTGAATTTTCCTGTTCCTCTTTATTTATGAGAATTGTCTCTTACTATGAATTATTTCTGTATATTAGTTAGTAATTAATTATAATGTTCTTTGTATAGTATTTGTAATGTTTGATAATAAAGTAGGCGCTGTAATTTTGTCACATATCCCATAATGCCACTGCGCAGCATCCTAAATGCAATTTTTTTTGCAATGCAATGACAGGTGGCCACACGGCAGCAGTCACATTTTTACATGCCTTGCGGAGGTCGCGGAGGTTTTAAGAAAGAGTTAAAATTGGACCATTTTTATCTAAAAGTTGGCATTGGTACGTGGCCGCCTGGGCACATTTTGTGGTTGCACGGTGACAGTCCAGTGACAGCAGTGCGATAACTGACCAATGGAAGGATCTCAAAGTTCTCCAAAAGCCACCCCCTCGCCCCTGTGCTGCCATCCCACTGCTACCGTCCGATTGTTAGAAATTGATGAGGGCTGTTACTGGTGACCTGGTGATGACCAGACGTCAATATGGCGTTCCAGGCCACCCTGGATCAAAATAGGGAGACAGCATTGATATTGCACAGAACTCATTATAGCGTTGATGTCTCCACAGCAACTCCAAGACCTGCGGGTTGTCGAATTTTGGTTGATAATGAGAAGAGTACAAAGAAGACAGAAGATTGTGCTTTCTTGGAAGACATGTTGTCTAAAATTTGTAAACTGACAAGATTATATAGAGTGCTCAAAATTGGATTGCAAATGACCAGTGGTGTAAAATAGTTCTCTTTTATATACCTCAGGGCTACTGGGCGGCTGGCAGCCGGTTGTATTTTATATGGATTGCTGCCGTCCAGAGACACTTACACATTGTCCAATCAGAGCTGCTGCTGGCCGGCGATCCGGCTGCCACTATTTCGTAATGGCGTCATCCATGAGCGACTGACTGACGCCTGACTGCCTATGTCTACCTTCATGACCACGTCAGCGATTTTTTTTTTTTGAATTCTTAAAATAAAAATCTTAAAGATTCTGCCAAAGCCTCCCCATGGCATGGTGGCAGTTGAATTTATGACCGTAGAATTAACATCAAAATTAAAACTCAAGAACTTATTGCAGAGATGGTTTTTATGCTCATTATTACAATAATTTATTCGAGAAAACCTTAAGGAAGAATTCTGTCAATGTTCTTTCATCAGTTGCAGATAAAAATGTCAGTCCGTCCATCACCAATCGTGGAATGAAAAGCAGAAAGAGGAAGTGGCTTTTGCTAAGAGAATCCATTTATTTCACCAATTGATCTACTGCATATACGTTTGTATCAAATTATATTCATAAAACTGTAATGCCTTTAGATATTCTTTAATGAACAGACTTTACTGTCATTATAACATGGTCCATGCACAATCAAATTCAAAATGTATCAAAATGTTTCCACTTTTCCGCATGATTTGGAACCAAATGTTCCATCTTTTTATGTTCGCGCCTACAGAACCTGTTTTCTGGATTGAAGGGGGAAAACACTCCGCTAAGCAGAAAGGTGAGAAACGGTGGTGAGCCTGACACTTCCTCTGAACAATCCGTTGAAGGCTGTTGCAAAGAGCCTGAAGACGAGGCTGTGATGTGATCTGTCTCAGAGTCCTGTTTGGGCGAGACATCCCAATACGGCACAATACAATCTACGTTTCATGCAGCTACGATCAATGAAGCAGTCCTGTGAAAATGTTTTGAGTTTCTAAAGAAATGAAAACTGTAAATACAACATTAAGTTCTGGGTGATGCAAACTCACAAAAAAATAAAACCAAAAGAGTTGGGGAGTTCAACTTACGACAACAATAATTCCCCGTAACTACAAGCACCGTTCAAGAAACCCAAGGAAACTGGGTGGAAAACAGCAGAGAGCTGCAGGAAAAAAACAGGAAGCAGCAGTTAAAATAAAGCAGTGAAGGAGAAACAGACTGTAGATGAATTAGACAGAGAGAGTTATTGGGAGTCTTGTCTTGTGACGTGGAGCAGAGTAGATAAAGATATGTGTTTTTACTGGTTGATCAAAAGAAGATCCAAGTATATTTCTGGATATTGGCAGAAACTTAGGAATGTATTATTTGACATGTTTACATTGTTTTATGTGTTCATACTTTTCTCTTTACTCATTTAGTCTGATCTTTTTTTTATTTGTTCACTTATCTTTTTGATTCACTGTTGGTTATTTGGTATGTCTATTCAGGTTTACTTCTAAACCTAAATCTAGTCATAAATATCTGTTTTGACTTGGATGTACTTTATTCCTTTTACATTTTTTTTAACTCCCGGTCCCCAAAATATTGTTTCCCATTTTAATTTCAAGCCAGCTTTTGACTTTGCATGTTATTTATGATCATTTTGTGTTTCATTTTCTTGGGGGTTGTGTGTGAGGGTGTTTGCTTTTGCCTTCCGTATTTACGTTGAAAAATGTTTTTGCTATGTAAAGCTCTTTGTGTTACATACATTATGTATGTAAAGTGCTTTATAAATAAAGTTTGATTTGATTCTGGGTATAAACTAAGGTTGTCCAAATTCCTTTACTCCTTGTGCATAATATAGGACGTTCGCCATTTGCCAGGAATCCTGGAAATTTTCCAGAAGTCTCTATGAAAAACCGTGCATTGATGCTATGAATATAGACCACAATGCATTGCAGTTGAACGATTTTTCATTTGAAAAAACTTTATTTAAATGCATTTTCTTAATCCATCCAAGTTTCCTTCTTTAGAACACAAGGGATTCAGAAACAGCCTTTGTCGATGACATCATATTTGGCGTTTCCAAAATAAAAAGGCAGTGAGCATCGTGTCCAAATTGCTATTAAAACACAGGCCACTAAATAACCCCGCACTATATCGTTTTTCGGTTAGTGAGTGAATTTGGACATAGCTAAAATATTAGCCACTCAATTTTGGAAGACGATGAGACATTAAAAACATGAAAAAAAAAACACTGATCTTTTGTTAGTCACACTAAGGAAACTAAATGAAAGAATCTGTGTTTTAGAATGCCTCTGTTATTTACCCATCAGAGTTCGCGGCTCATTTGATGACTATTTACTTACCATAATTTACAGTCCATTGGATTTCCTCAGGAATGTGATATCACAGAAATTACTCGAAATTGCACTAGAATTTGCTGCAGAGAGGAAATGAGGATGCATCCTCTACACGATAAGAAAACAGACCGACGTGGATCATGTCGGCCCTTGAAAACGTTTTTATTCTTGTGACAAATTCAAGGTCAAAACCAATACATATGAAGTGATTATATGGCTGGCTACAAGACTTTTCTTTGCAGACCTGTTTAAATTCAGCCGACCCTTCAAAAAATAACTGATTCTTTGTTTTGTCTCTTTAAGTGGTGAATTCTTGAATCCCAACATGAATTGAGACAAGTCTGGCGTCTGAATGCAGCTCAGCATCTCAGGTCACAGTGTTCTGGTCAAAAGCTGCAGCTGGAACTTCACCATCAGAACATCGTTTGGTTCAATCTCTGCTTTTGACTACGTCCCTCACAGTCAGTCCCATCAGTCAAGTGCTTAGAATGTTCACATGCTCTCCCGCGAGCTTACAGTCCTTCCCAACCCCAACCTGACATTACAGTTATATAGATATATAGGTTAGACATCCATCTGTACGGGTTTGAGGCAGATGCCAGCTCGGACAAGGAAAACAAAAATGGATCTAATTGGAGCAGGAAGCTTTTGACCTTCCCAGCGTATTTAACAAATACAAATTCAAATCCCTTTTTTTTGTCTGCTTCTGATTCACAACAATTTAAAACATCAGAAAACTGCTACAAGAGAATGTTTAAAACTCTATTTTTTCATTGGAGTAGAATCTCATCTTTGGCTCATTTTTTTTCTTCTTTTGCAAACCAGACATCTTATATGTCACAATATTGTAAAATGATGCCCGCTGGAGGGTTTCAGCTTTAAAAACAAATCCCTTTTGTTCAAAGAACTGAACGATTGAACTTTTTTTTTTCTTCCACCTTGAAGATTCAAGATTATAGATTTTTTACTTTCTGTTTGGTCATCTGTTGACTCATCGCTGCTCCAGTTTTTACCAACCTGCACATCTCACCTCTTATCTCTGAACTTATAATAAATAATATATATATATTATAATAAACTTTTATGGCTTTATAACCTTTTCTAAATGGATAAATACCAGTACAATCACATTATATCACATTATGCTCTGCTTTTGTGATTCTTATGAATAAAAGTGAAGTAGTTTTTACTCGCTTTATATATATATATATATATTCAGAAACTGATTCACAGAAACAAAACATGTCTTTTTTGTTTAAGCTCCTCACTCATCTCCATCATCCTGCCATTGCGACCAACTGCTGCAAGTCAAACACTGCAGAGCAGCTGAGACAGCTCCCTGATGTGGCTTCATACGTCAAAGAACAGACAGCTAGCAACACAAAGCAGGAGCATGAGAACAGTTACCAAAAAAGGAGGGAGAAACAGGAGAGGACAGAAGGGTGAGTCTGCTCTCACAGCCCTCCTCAGAGTCCTGCTTTTTATCATTAAATGCAAACGTGCTGATTAACATCAGCAGTCTGGTAAAGTGAAAAAGAAGTCTTTCGACTGTCACTGGGGAAAGTATCCAGATAAGTGATATTGAGGCTGCAAAAAAGGTCTACAACAATGAGTTGCCGAGGTGACTGACTTCTTCACAGCTCTTCACTTAATAGTCACAAATAACTTACCATCTTACCCTGATCTGATGCACTGAGATATGACTTCTGCAAAAAATGTATATACATATTAAAAGCACACATGTATATTATGTTTTGTCTTTAGTTCTAATTCAGAACCTGTCTATCTTGTTTCAACCCTTGACTGTAAATGAGAACTGGACGGAACATGACGGAGTATCTCCTCCCCGCTTCACATTCCAAACAAGAAGTACCTGCTGGTTCCAAGAAATCAAAATGTGTCAACATGTTCTTGCTCATCCTATTTTTTCCCCACATTTTTCTAGCTCATGTTATTTAAGTTATAAACTGGCCAATCAGAAGCCTCAATAAAAGCGTGTGATCTCTGTGGTTGCTGGGGCCTGTCCCCGCCATTGTAGGGCAAAGGTGAGGTACACTCTGGACAAATAGCCAGTCTGTTGTAGGGCACATATTCACTCCTGTGTTAAAACCAGCAGTGGTAAAGTAAGATAAAATTAAATTTCCAAAAGCTGATTTTTTTTGTTGCTGTTGTTCCTAATTCATTACAAAATAAGAAAAACAATTTTAGTTCATATTGGTATAATTGGTATTAAATTTACCAAATTGATTTAAAAAAAAACACATTTGGGTTTAGATTTATGCAAATTAGAAAACAAACACACACACATATATAGATAAATATAAATATTTGTATAAGTACCTACATTTACACTATAATGGTCACATAACTTTTAAAAATCTATAAACATTAGACCTTTTTTCCTATAATCTTGTAATGTGAAAACTATGGAGCTGTATACAATAGCTTTCAATTGTTTCTTTAACAGTCTATGTTGAGCTTTAGTGCGATTTTTACATTTTGTGTTTGCCTTTATATTGGCTTTCTTACTTGGTTTGTAGTTCTTGTAATAGAAAAAGACTACTAGCTGTACTATTATGTAATTATTTATTATTATTAGTAGTAGTAGTAGTAGTAAAAATAATTAAAATCACAATGTGGTGAATAAAACGAAAGTAGGAGAAGTCTTGTTCAACATTTTCTATTTGAAGTTCAACTTTAAAGCTGTTTTTTCTATGACAAGTTAGGTAGCTGATTTGTTTTGAGTATACATGTATTCTAATAACGTTTTCTTTTGTTATTTTATAAAAAAGCACATAAAAAGTACGCCACTATTAAATAAATTACGTTCTTGTGTATCAAATGTTAAATATTACATTTACAAATCAACTCAAAAAGCAGTGGTTTCCAGTTGGTTTGCGTTTTGAAGCGCCCTCTATGGGCAGGCAACCGGAATGACCATAAAAACAAAACATGTTTCTGTGATAAATTAACTTTTGTGAAACTTGGTTGGTTTCACTTTATAAATATTCATAATTTACTGCATTGAAAACATTTTACTTTGCGTGACAATTTCCAACTTTTTTTTTATCTTAAAACTTTTTTTTTCAAGTTTTTTTGTTCGCATCCACTTCACCTATTGGACGCACTGAAGTCACGTGATTTCGTCAGGGGTGGCTTTCTATTGGTTTACGCCAACCTCTCAAAGATGGCGGCGCCGGGTATGTACATCAAAGTCGCTTCCGCCGCCCCGAAACTGGGACGTTTCTTGCTAAATTCGTTCGTTATCGCTCGAGCGGCGAACTGCGTCATCAACATGGACTCGAACAGACAATCCAAGGTTAATATCAGTTGGTTTGTACCCTCTTTGGTCTTTGTTTAAAAAAGAAAACACTTCTAAAGCTACTCGGAACGAATTGAGTCGTTCACGCGCCTCCGTTGGCGGTAATGTTGTGAACGAAGCGCGTGTTTTTAACGTGGGAAATGTCTCGTTGGTCACAGCTGGAGTTTGCAGTGCAGATGACATGTGAAAGCTGCGCGGACGCCGTGAGAGCGAGTTTGGAGGGAAAACCTGGTGAGTGACGTTCACCAGCAGCTGACAAGCTTGTTTTGGCTTCATACATAGTTGTTTACACCAGTGGTTCTCAAATAGGGAATACACAGCCTTACAACAAACATAGGGATAATATTCACATAAAAGAATAAAGTGACGAAAACACATCCTGTACTTGAACGAATGAAATATTCTCTTTAATGTTTTATTATTTCCATAGTTCTGACATCACAGCCACACAAACATTATTAATGCAAGTTACATTTATTAGTCTATGGAGGACTTGGATTTGCCAGTGGCAGATATGCCAATCTTGGTGTTCTCTAGCAAATGCCAACAGTGGCGTCAGGCCCTCACCGTCTGTTTCTGACAGTTGGAGCAGACATTTGCACATTTGTAGCCCGATGGAGGTCTTTTTGCAGGACTCCTGCTGTTTCTCCTTGCTCAAAGGAGGAGGTAGTAGTTGTTACCTTTTCACGGCCTCCGGCCTGACATGTATCCCGGTAGCGCCTCTATCCTCTGGACATTACGCTGACAGACACAGCTCGCATTGATGTTGCTCTACCTGGGCCACTTGTAGACGCCGTCTCTTGGTACAGCTAGAGCGACAACTCTGTCAGCATTCAAACATCACCAAAAACCGTTCCTTTATTGGAGTTTTCCTGGTGATCACCTATTCCACCTGTTTTCTATTCCACTTGAATTAAAACATGTGACATTGATGGTCAATCAGTGTTGCTTCCTAATTAAACAGTTTGATTACACAGAAGTGTGACTGACTTGGAATTATTTATGAGTTCCCTTTTATTTTTTGAGAAGTATAGTTTGTTTTTACTAAGATTATGACTGTAATTTTTACTTTAGTAAATTTTACTTTTAACTCATTTAATCATTGTTGTTTTTAGAGGTGCTGCATAGGCCTATTTACAGTACAGTAGGACTACAACACAGTTTAAGAGACATTTTTTCACAAATGTTAGTTTGTCCCTTCAGGGGCTCCGTACAGATGGATGAAGTTAGCCAGTAATATAAAAAAATATACTTTTTTTTCTTAAACAAAACTATTTTTACTTTAATTTTCTTCTCTTTTTAAAAATCTTTTGTATTTTTTTTCCCTTCGTTTTTTTTTCAACTACTCCTTTTGTTTTTAATGTTTCAATCTTTTCAAAATGCTTTTTCATTTTTATAGAATGTGAAAATATAATAGTCGTAATAACTTTGAGAGGGGAATTTAGTTGAAGCAAGCATGTCTAAAACAAGTTTCACTATTAGCCGTCAATAATTTTAGATATTTGTATTTATATAAAAGAATATATATATATATATATATATATATATATATATATATATAAATAATCTATCTTGCATTTGTTTTTATGCGTTTCCAGGAGTGTCGTCGGTCACTGTGGATGTCAGCAGGGAGGAAGTCCTGGTAGAATCTGCTCTGACCGTCGCAGAAGTCCAGGCTCTCATAGAAAGCACTGGACGCAGAGCTGTGCTGAAGGGTATGGGTGGATCAGAACAGGGTAAGGAACAACTGAAGAGTAGAACAAAAGAAAATGAAAAGAGCTTGGTAACCACCTTTAAAGAAAAAAAATCCAGAATGTTCCCAAATGCAGAAAATAAATAAAGCGATTCTTATGGGCTGTCTGCAGGTAAACAATGGACAAAAAAAAACAACACGTAAGGGGGAAGTAGGTGAGACGCAGGCGTGTCGTATAGATTTTTCATTTTGTCAAAACCTGGACAATGCACAGGAAGCTCGTGAGTGCTGTTGAAGCGAGAAGTGTGCACTTCTTCCATGCAGCCAGGCTGTTGGAGAAGAAGAAAGTAGACAATCAGTGTGCAGTTTGTGTGGATGTTCTACAAGCATGTTGCTCATCTTGTGCACACCCCATGCATGCAGCATCCACATGTGGTCACTTGTACATCATAAGTGGCTGGAACTTGTCTACGATCCTCTACAGGTCCGGACAACCTAAAAACTCTCAGCACTTATACGGGTAAACCTTGTGACTAAGGCTTTAACAAAGTGATTTGGGGGTAAAAATAAAGCTTCATTCTGAACACAAAATCTGTTGATGGCATGTCTTTCAGCTCTGAGCTCCGATTCTGCTTTTGCAGTTTAAGTGTGCCGCTTTCTTTTGGTTTTTTGTGGCAGACCTGGGAGTAGCTGTGGCGATGGTGGCTGGAGCAGGGTCCGTTCAGGGGGTGGTGCGTTTCCTGCAGCTGTCCGAGAAGAACTGTTTGATCGATGGCACCATTGATGGGCTGGAACCGGGGTACCACGGCCTCCACGTACACACCTTAGGAGATCTCACACAGGACTGCAAAAGGTCATTATCTGACTTACATTTGAGTGCACGTGTCTTAACATAGTTTATGATCTTATTTTTCTGTTTGACATAAAATGTAAATTAAAACTAAGACTTCTAATTCCTAATTAGACATTAAATGTTGACAATTAACATTCATATCTTAGAGGGAAAGTGTGCGTAAATGTACTTGTGTCTTGTGTTGATGATCATTGCAGTTGCAGGAAGCGATCTGTATTAAGGATGCACATGCTGGTGTTGTATTTGATTGATTGTTTGCTTTCAATCATACTCATTGAATTGATTGATTACAGATTGCCAGATAAAACGAACAGCAGACCGTACAATAATGATTTAAATAGTAAAACATCTACATTTATTTTTGACATCAAATTAATTGGTATTTTAATTCATGACACATGTATTTATTTATTTCCAGTTTTATTATTTTCATGACACATTTATTTCATTAATTGTTGTCATATTCATTTACTTGAATTTGTCCCCTTTGGTTCTCCATAAAACGATAGTCATGCTTTTTTCAATGTTACAGACTCTCTGATCATCTTTTGATCTTATTTTAAAAGTGACAGTAGTTCATTAAAAATTCGCCTCTGGGTTATGGGTGGGACCACTGGTGCAGGAGCAACCCCGCCCCCCATTCCCCTCCCCATTACTGAGAGTTCTCTGTTTAGACAGACATGGATCTAGTCGTCTAAAGGTGGATGCATCAAAATGGAGCAAAGCAGGGAGCTTGTGGCCTGCCCGGTTTATTTTCTATTATTTTCAAAAACTACAGTCTTGATGTAACAACGTTTTTCCGTCTGGTCCCGATTCACAACAATTTTAATAAAGAAATACTCAGAAATGCAATCTTCACACACACAAACAAGACCTTCAAACAAAAAGCTGTAAAGACCCCTGCTTCCAACATGCATTTTTTTCTTCATTTTTACCAGAGATTTATAAAAGAAATGTCCTGAGAACTGTCTCCTTTTTGTTCCTCCCTCTCTCTGTAGTTGTGGAGAACATTATAATCCTTTTGGGAAGCAGCATGGCGGTCCAGGAGACTCTGAACGGGTACGCTCACATTTCTGTAAACAGATTCAACCATGTGTTGAGGTTTTGGTCAAGAAAAATGTCAGAAAGGAAGATGAAACTCAAACAGCTTTGGAGTCCTGATATGCTATAGTGGGTCAATGCTGTCAGACTGAGCAGCAGCTACTTGTTCAGGCTCTGCCGTGGTCACACAGACGGGAGGATTTTTTCTGACTTTGGTGCATTTTATGTGTTTATTTAGTTTGTCTGACTTTTCTTTTCCACTAATACAAATTGTTATCAATTCTTTGTTTGTCAGCATGTAGGCGACCTGGGAAATATTGTAGCGGGACCGGATGGCAGAGCTTCATTCCGACTAGAGGACGATCAACTTAGGGTGACGACACACACTAGCAAAACTCAGTCGCTTCTTTTTTTGAGTTTTTAAACTGAAAAAGAACATTTTTTTTCTTCCTTTCAAGTGCAAAATAAAAAAAGCTTTATATTTTCTGCTTAAACAGTGCACATCTATATTAAGTTTGAGGTACGGCTTTGGATCAGTTTAAGAACCAAGGTCAGCAGTTCACAAAGCAAACCACAGTCTTTACTCGTCAATATATCATGTCTGAATGCCTGTTATATGTATAAAAGTTAAAATAATGTGAATTTAAACACCATCATTGATTTTTTTTTGTTGAGGTCAAGAGATCAGGATCAACAAACCATAACAGGACAAAAAAAAAGATTTTGAAAGAAAGAAGGGCTTTTTGTCTCGTTTTAACAAACTCACACTCAAATCTCGTTACAGTCCTAATTTTAGATTTTTATGTATGAATATTATCTTCTTATACAATCTCAGCAGCACTGCAGTCTGTCAGCTACCGCAGGTCAAAAGAACTGAAGTGACTTCCTGATCAATTGACTGAATAGTCTTTTGTCACTACAAGTCAATCAATTTGGTTGGGCTTGTTTGTCCGTTACATCCAGAGTCGAGTGACTTTGGCGTTACTTATTGTTCTCAGTCGGAATTTAGAATCAATCAATCAATATTTATTTGTATAGAATGTTTCATGTGAACCATAACACAAAGTGCTTTACACTAAAATAAAACGAATATAAAACAAGCACGACCTCACACACACACACACACACACACACAGAATGCCCCCAACCTCTTTCACAACTCCCACCCCCTTAACTGATGGGAAACATTGGAAAGCAGGCTGAGCACGGAGAAGGTTGGTTGGTGGACACACTTATAGTTGGAACCTCTTCCTCTGTGGACAAGCGCATAGCCAGCCTAATGCAGCATCACAGGCGGGGACCAGCCTCACCACAGCAAGGAGGCGAGGCAGGTCCCCATCTAGAGCTGCAGCAGCATAAGCCAGCCCAGAGGGAGAGGACCCAGCAAAGGAGGCACTGGAATTAAAAATTAAAATTAAGCATTTGAGAAAAGCAACAAACAAACAATAAAACATGAAAATAAACAGTATTAAAATAAGCTATTAATAATCCAGCGTAAAAATCATGATAAAAAGAATAGAAGCAAGATAAAATAACATGATAAGAACTAACTAAAAGCTCATTTAAATAGATATGTCTTGACCCTTTTCTTAAAAACCTGTATGTTCTTTGCGGCCCTCAGGTCCTCCAGCAGACTGTTCCATAAACGGGGGCCATAGTGCTGAAAAGATGCGTCTCCATAATTTTTGGTTTTTACAGTTGGAATGATCAATAGATCAGTGGCAGAGGATCTCGGGGCCGCGAGGGTTCATATTTAACTAAAAGATCAGACAAATAAGAAGGCGCAAGACCGTTCAGAAATTTAAAAACCATTAAAAGTATCTTAAAACCAATCCTGAAGCAGATGGGGAGACAATGCAGGGATTTTAAAATCGGGGTGATGTGAGTTCGCCTTCTGGTCTTGGTGAGAACTCTTGCAGCAGAATTTTGGAGAAGCTGAAGGTTCTTAATGCTATTTTTTGGAAGACCAGCTAAAAGGGCATTGCAATAATCAATTGTATTTATTATAAAAGCATGCATCAGCGTCTCCATATCAGCAAGACAGAGAACTGGGCAGATCCTAGCCAAATTTCTAAAATGATAAAAACCAGTTTTAATCACCTGCTTGATATGAGGATATGAGGTTTCTGACTGTTTCTGAAAAAGTTCTTTTCAAAAAGTTTCAGAAACTGTTTCTCTCTTTTGGCTTTCAGACCAATAACCTGAAGAGTGTGAGCAGTCTGTAACATTGAACTTCTGACTCAGCCTCTCCCTCTTTATCATCAGCAACGCTTCTGTGTTCATCATTGGCCAAATTCTTGATGTTAATCGTCTACAACCATGTGGTCAGATGAACACGATCCAGAAAACTTATCAGTCTGTTAATTATTAATCAGCCACTCCTACCTTCTGGAACATTTTTCTTTGTCTTACTCCTTAACAGCAGAGCTCCAGTATTGATATTTTTTTCCAACTACAGTAAATCTCCAACTGTTGGCTCAATTCATGTAAGTCCAGCGGATTCTGAAGCGGAGGAAAGGGGCCTTCTCCGTATCAAAATCAACTGACTCACATTGATCATGCAAACGGGGAAGAGTTATGGTATTTCAAAAAGTGTGTCTGTAGGGATCACTGGTGACATCTCAGGTGTTAAAAGCTTGTTTTCTGGGGTTACTTGGAACGCTGCCTCGCTGGCACAGACTGGTGGCTGAAGGTACAATAGGTCTTCACAAAAGGTAGCTTTTTGTCTTTACAGGGAGTAAAATAAACAAACCACACGTAACATACTGATCTGTTTGTTCGGGTTTCATTTTAAAGCAAAAAAGGGGAAAAAATTGCAAATGTTAAAGAAAAAGTTTTTTCGACATCAATGAATCATGTGATCTGGTGGTAAGACTCGTGTGACACCTCTGTGCTGTAGGTTTGGGATGTAATTGGTCGATCTCTGGTGGTGGACGCGGGCGAGGACGACCTCGGTCGAGGAACCCACCCTCTGTCCAAACAGACCGGGAACTCTGGAGAAAGGTGTGTATGTCATGAGACTAGGGTCTGGTTTCTCTGGGTTTTAAAGATCACAAATAAAAGAACTTAAAGACACTTCTTTCTTTGTTTTGTTACTTTTTGGTAATGTTGCATCCTCCCATTTTACTTATGTCAGACCTTATTGGAGACTAAGAATTGTCTCAATACTTAAAAAAGAGAATGTTTTGGCATTTTGCTTAAAATGTACATAGTAATAAATCCTAATAAATTAAATCAAATTTATCAGACGCAACATGGATCTAGCAGACATTTTTATCCAAACCCACGTGTCTTACAGTGTAGGATATTGTGGGATCAAGCGCTCAAATGCAAAAAGTGGAAGACTTCGACTAGCAGGATGATAAATTGTTAAACTATTTTCATTTTTTTTTTTTTTTTTTACTTTATCACTATTGGTTGCTCAAACTGCAACGGTTTCTCCCACATTTCAGATTTCTTTTTCGTTGGTTTCCCCTTTAGATGCTTGGCGCTCACTTTCCCTCTTCCCTTAATGTTTCATTGTCTGGGGAGAGAGATGGGTGTCATGTAACAATCTATATGAATAGTTGTTTTATTTCAGTTTTGCCTAAAATTCTGATAGAAGAAAAAGGGAAATATACATAGAGGGTTCCCTTGTTTATCATTATAAAAATAACCCACGATAGGTGAAATCTTTGAAGTAGGATTACAGGTCTTTTAAGACTGTAAAACGACTCACTTATCACTTTTGTTTGACAGACGTTTAAACTCTCAAGGTTTTTTTAAAAAAAAGCATGCAAAACTACACTGAAAAACATCTGTGAAACAGCGAGACCACACAAGGTGAACCGCGATATATCGAGGCAACACTGGTCACTAAGAAGAAAATGATCAAGATGTGAAGGTTTCGTTTGAATGTTAAGATTAGCTAATCTCTGTCGCCACGTGTTGTCCTCATGCAGGAGCTAAAACGGGCAGCTAACACTGTTATCTCTTGGTTTGAAAATAAAAAAAAAAGGCCAGATCTGCGATAAATGGAGGTGTTCTCCAAGGTCACAGTGCTCTTTATTCCCCTAAAACAATGCAGAAGTGAACTGCTGATGCACATCTGTGATGTTTAACCAAAATATATATAATGCTTAAAATTCATGATATCTAATGAGTAAAAGTGCAGTGAAAAATATGTGGTTAGATAGTGGAAGCACACAGTGTCAACACCAGACCAGTCCTTCAGATGTAGTTTTATACTGTGGAAACATCCTTTTTTCTTTTTCTCCCGCAGGCTGGCGTGTGGGATCATCGCCCGCTCCGCCGGCCTCTTCCAAAACCCCAAACAGATCTGCGCCTGTGACGGGATTACACTGTGGGAAGAGAGGGACCGACCCATCGCCGGAAAAGGCAGAAGCAAGGAGACCCCAGCGGCAAACCTGTGACCCTCACACACCAACGCTGATGGACGTTTGAGAGAAAAGGTCATCTTGAAGATAAAAAAAACATGAAATTACTGATACCTTTGGAGATATGGATCTTTGGAGAAAAATATTTATCACTGGAGTTATTAAAAAAAGGTCTTTTTAGACTGACGTCTTCAGACTAATTTATAGGTATATGCAGAGAATGATCCGTCAAGTTAAATGTTTCCGATTAAAATACGCACAACTGAGCCCATTTCAGTTCCTGCAATCCTTTTAAATCAATAAGGTGGAGTTCATTTCTGAAAGTGAAAGATTAAAAACTCAGGAAAGAGTCACATTCCATCAGAGAACAGCTGTAAATGAGTCAGGATTGTGTGCTTAGCTCTTTGTTTTTTCTTTCAGAATAGTGTGGAGTCTCTTTATTGCTGCTGCAGCCAACTTCAGAGCCTCAAGCCAAAGAGAATTGACCGTTCCTTTTTGACACTGCCCCCTATTGACTGTATCTGTCAAATGTTTTATTATGAATGAATGTAATATGGCGGCACCCTCCATGCTGGCACTTGTTTTCTATTTCCTTAATGAAAATATCGATATAAGGAGCTGGTGGTGTGCGCTGCGTTGGCTGTGTAACTGTGTGCAGTAGTTAGCTTTGCATTGATTTTTCTAAATTGAGCATCGGTCTTGTTCTGCTTCCACCTGAATGAGCTTATTGAGCTTCTTCCAACAGTTCCATCTGTTTTTCCATTTCTGTGTCGGTGCTGACTACAGACCGACGGCTGCAAATCTCAGTGAAATCAGAATTGTACAATGACACCAATTTTAATACATCACTAAAAGTTGTGTTTTGCGTGATGGTAAAGGTTTTGAGTAAATTGTTGCTTTTCTTTTTCATTTGTGTCTGTTATGATTATGGACTGTGTGTCCTGGTATAGGAATTCATGATTGTGTGGATTTATTTGTTGATTTTTCTTTTTTTCTCTCTCTCTTAAGATCCAATTTTATGTCTTTCATGCATTTGTGGTAGATTGAAACTGCTTCGTACTTCAATTATTTTAACTCTCAGCTCTTTAAGAAAATCCTACCAATACTTTTTTTAATATTATTTTACCAACTCAGTATGTGGTCCCCCCTCCAAACATTCAGACGAAGTAACAACTGGTTCCAAAAAAAATCAAAATCCAATAGACTGTTGAGAAATAAATATTACTGTCATTCTATTTGTCAAAATAATCATTCTCTACCAATTTTTAACATTTTCTTGCTAATCCTAATTGTTCCTATTTTTTTCTGTAGTGCAAGTTATTCAGGCCAATCAGATGGCTCATTAAAAGTATGTGGTATTACATTGAATATTTGAAACGTTTAGTTGACAAATTCTCCCGAGCCCGCTTTCAAGTGGTAAGGGTGTGGACTTCCACCAAGCTTACTCCTGATTGGTGAGAGTGGTTGCCATAAAGATGTTGATTCAGATCAATCACAGCTTACTAACAATTTTTGTTTCCGACATGTTGATGTCCGTTTTGTGAAAAAAAAATTGCTGTTTTCAGGCTTTAAATACAAAACTGCCACTAAACACCCATTGAAAGTTAAACTAGTCGAACTTAGACCAGTCAGTGAGTTGGACTTGGTAGTGACAAATGGGCAGCATCCTTTTCAATTCACTTTCTGTGTAAATTGATTGTAGAGGAAAAGTTATTATTGGGGTAAATGCCTGGCTGGAATTAAGACACCAACTCTTTCATAAATCGGAATAGAGATGTGAAAGAAAAAGCTTGGAGCAAGATTTGCCAGATTTATTTAGCTTCAACATTTAAGCCTCTTCCAACTGTGAATGCAGGCTCTAATGTTGAGGAGCATACACACCAGCCGCGGCAACTCGCATTCAAGCAACCACTTTCAATGGAAAGTCTATGTAAACCCTCGTAAACCCGTGTTTCAGGCGTATCTGCGTTCAAAACTCATGGGTTTGTGCATCCCTAACCCAAGTTTTTATGTCTATGCAGGCTCTACATACAGATTGGGAATTCAATGATCGTGTGCTGGAAGTTGAACCAGTTGAACTTTTGACAGCTAACCAGCTTAACTTTGACCAATCAGGGATTCAGATTTGGTAGTGACGTATAGATGGTGCGTACACAAGTACCAACTGTTGTAAACATCATTGGGACGGAGAAATGAATACCTGTGGTTTGTGCGCGGCTGGAATTAGGCATTCTTGAGCGCGCACCACATGTCTGGTATGAAAATGCTACAAGCACATTCAAAAATGTCTGCTTAGCGTGTTCTTGACAGTGCATCACATCCCCGGTATGAATGTGACATCATACTCTGTAGTACTTCTTTTTTTAAGATCATAGATTAGAATGCGTTTTTGAAACCAGCCTCTAGTGGTCATTTGAAGAACTGCAACAGCTAACAAACGTGTACATTTGGGATTGAAAAGAGAACTCATAGGGTTTCTTTCTGGGCTAAATATTATCAACAAAGGAAAACTTTCCAGAAAACGCCAGGTTTGTTCTCAGCAGATAAGTCTTGTTTTTTGGCGGGACTCACGCGGCGCTCGTCGTGTTGGAGCTCGTCCCTCGCGGTTCGGAGCCAGTCTTAATCATCCGCGGGGCTGTAATTACTGCAGCAGGCTCAGAGGGAGCTGCTGGAGTTATTTGTGCGGCTTCAGCAGCATCCTCTGGGTGCAGCAGCAGCGAAAGGAGCCCTCCCCCTCCGCAGCGGTCCAGCAGTATGCCCGACGTTCAAACGGAAGCAGGCGCTACCATTTTGAAACACACCACCGCTTAGGTAAGATGGTAGATGGCTTTATTTCTACACGTTCTCTCGTGTTTTGTTGTTTGCTGTGCTGGTAGGGGTGTCGTTGAAAGCCCGTTCTGCTCGAAGTGTTCCTGTTTCTATGGCGTTTGTTCCGTTCTCGGCAGAACGTGTGCTGTTGTTGGGAAGTACCCCAGCTTGTATTCATTCCGTTTACGGGGAAATGCTGCTTGTTTCAAGCTGGGTGTCATTGGTTTTCGAACAGAAATGCTTCATCATTTCAATTAATAATCGTGTAGACGTGTTTTTTCTTTTCTTATTTTCGGCGGGCTGCAAGCGTTCAGGCGTGTAGTAGTGTCACGTCTTTGCCTGCTGTTTTGCTTTGAGCAGCCCCGTCAAGCATGGGAGCCTCGCGCCCCTGCCACGAACGTTTAACGGTTACCGGGGACGAGGCTTTTCCCCGCCGAGTCCGGACAACTCGACTCGGGAGTTTTCGGTTTTTTTCTCCGGTTCGTATTGACACGAGCGGGCAGATGTGTTGACTCAGCGCCGCGCTGCGTCATCACAAAGCCCCCCCCCTCTCGATTTTTATGCCTCAACTGAACCCAGAGCTCGCGCACGGGCCCGTCTGCGCGTGAGCACAGCATCTACGGCGGAGTTGCACGCGCGCGGGAGGGACTTCAAAGAGCTACAGAACAAGGCAGAAATGACGTCACAGCGGGAGTTTGCACTTTGGTACAGTCTATATGCTATAAAAGTTGCAATAGAGAAAATACTATTATAAACCAAACTTATTGGTTTTAAAAACATTTAAATGAAAGAAACACACGGCATAAACACTAGTCAGGCTTTATAGGTTATCATTATTGTAAATGCAGGGAGATTCTGTCGGATTCTTTGAAGTTGTGCTCCAAATTACCCTGTTTGCCTGTGTGAATGTGTGACTCATGGTGTTGAGATGATTACAGGCAGCAGAGGAGGAGTCTTAAAGCCAAATGGAGACTTTTTCTTAATTTTTAGGCGTTGGTTGGCTGTTTATCAGGGCAGAGTTAAAAACAATTGTTTTGCTTGAATGTAGAAAATGCAATATAGGTCTATCAAATCCATAAATCAAACTGTTTGACGCTAAACCAGATTCCTGTTTGTCATTTTTCAGAGAGCATACATTGTAATTAGAAAATGAATTGAACAGTGAATAGAAATATGATTTTTTTTATTGGTGAACAATTATTTCCCATCTGGCATTAAATGGATTAATAATAAAAAAGTTATTTTGTGCCAAAAAAGCCCATTGTCAAAGTACAACAATGCATCTGCAAGCACCATACATACAGTGGTGCTCAAGTAATTCTGATTAAAGACCCACTCCAATGAAAATCGTGTTTTTATGTAGTTGATGTCCTACAGAAAAGAAAATTAAGATAAAAACCGCATTTGTGAGTATATCTTCGTGATGGCTCAGGAGCAGATAAAAAAGCTATTTGAAAAAGCTTGGGTTTGTGTCGCAGCAACTGCAATGGGAGGGCCAAAGTCTCCCTGCTCCACTTCAATTCTGATGCATCCACTCGCAGACAAATTAACATCTTCATTTTCCTCATTTGAGCTGGCGTAAAACCGTACAGCTGGACAGCGCTGATATTGCTTGCATTGTTTTTCTGCTGTGCTAGTGTTAGCATGGGGTTGTGAGGGCCTGTAAGCAAGCAGGAGAGAGTGTAATCAAAGGAATGATAGGATATCATTGTAGCGTTACTTCTGCCCACAACTCAGAGGTGAATTTCTGAACTCCTGCTGTGCTGCAGAAAACATCTCTTAAAAAACTACACAGACTTTTTGATTTTGCCTAAAAAGGGCACATATTAAAAGGCCACTGAAAGCAATTTGAAAATTGACCAAAAGATTAAGTGAAAAAATAAAGGATTTTAGGTACAAATCTGTTGGAATTGATTTAGAAAACAACCAGTACTGTTCTGTCTGGTTCTTATCTACAGGTACCTTCCAGGCAAATGTGTGGCATTGTATATTTGAATATCAGTCTTGGTACGAAGCTCTGCTCTCACTTTTATTTTTCTCTCTATGAAATTGAAAGCTGGGCTGTGACCTTGCTGTGTCCCTTTACCCTACTGCAGAAAACTAACTGGTAGAGATAGGCTTGGTTCAGTTATTCATGGTTGGGGACAGCCTTCACACATGGAGCATAAAGTGTGTTGTGTTCTTCTCTGACTGCTGTTGTTCTCTATATCCAGACAAAGGCTTCACATCACTTCCCTCTGTCTGCCAGACTAATCCATGAGTGCAAATATTGCTTTGTCCCTGTGCCGTGGCTGCTAAATCTGTGGCGGCTGGCAGCAACGCTGCTCACTTCCATTTTTTCCTACGTTCCTATGTCCCTACGTGTGGCCAAACACATTACTCCTCTTTTTCTGTGCAGCGCCATGGACAAAAGCCACACAGTCAAGCTCTTCGTGGGCAACCTGGCGTTAGACACCACCCAGGAGGAGCTATCGGCCATCTTTGAGCCGTACGGACAGGTGGTCAGCTGCAGCGTGCTGCGACAGTTCGCCTTTGTGCATCTGCAGGGCGAGGGTGCTGCAGAGCGTGCAATCAGGGAGCTCAATGGCCGGGAGTTTCGCGGCCGGAACTTGGTGGTGGAGGAATCCAGGGGCAGGCCGCTGCACTCCACCAAGGTGTTTGTGGGTAATCTGAGTGGTATGTGCACCACCGAAGACCTCCAGCAGCTGTTTCAGACTTTTGGGAAAGTTCTCGAGTGTGACAAAGTCAAAGGTACGACAAACACTCCAGCCTGGTCTCTGTTGTTCCAAAATGTAATTAAACCTTTACTAGTTTAAGATGGAGCTTAAACTCTAAATGTTTTTAGAAGGTTTGGACATTGATGTTTTTGTCTTTGTAAGCTAAAGATGTTTTTCTATCTGGAATATCATTACTGAGCTGACAAAAAAGGCATTTATGTAATTTAGATTTATTTACTTTTGAAAACTTACTGGCCATGAAAGATCTTTGAAGATTTCATCAGTTGCATTATCTCTAACCTGTATTTGTGAGTCACAGATTCTGCAAGGTCTCCATCTTTAGGTGAGAGACCTGTATAGATACGCTTCAACTGTGAGAGGTGAAATGTAAAAAAAAAGAATCCAGGAAATCCTGTTATATCAGCCATAGCATTATTTGTATAATGGAGCAGAAAATATATGTTAAGTTCCTACAAAAAAGCAAAAATGTATGCCCTCGCTGGCCTGTCATATTTCCCTTTAAGGAGCTCTTTTATGCTCCACTTGTTACCTGTTATAATGGAACCTGTTGGAACTGGTTATCTGTATAAAAGACACCTGCCCACACCCTTAAACAGTCAGAATGCAAGCTATATGTCTTGAACAAGACCAAAGAACTGTCAAAGGATGCCAGAGGTTATTAAAGTAATAGACATCGTCATGGATTCAAATCTTGCAGAGCTCTGAGGGTCCCCCTGATTAAACAAACACATGTCCAGGCCAGTCTAATTTTCTCCAGAAACCACCTGAAGATGGAAAACAGAAGTATACTGGAAGAATGTCTTGTGATCAGATGAGATCAAAATGGAACTCTTTGGTTTAAATGCCAATTAGTTTGTATAAAGGAGGAAGAACAACAAACTCACTAAGAAGCATGGGGGTGGAAACATCATGGTTTGGGGCTCCTTTTCTGCACATGGGACAGAACGACTGATCCGTATTAAGAAATGGGACGAATGGGGTCATGTTTGATTAGATTTTGGGCAAAAATCTCCTTCAATCAGTGAGAACATTGAAGGTGAAGCGTGTCTAGATCTTCCCACATGACAATGATCCCAAACATATTATCCGGGCTGCAAAGGAGTGGCTACAAAAACGCATTTCAAGATTCTGGCGTGTACTTGCTAGTGCCTGGATCTCAGTCCTAAAGAGAATCTCTAGGGGGAATTAAACGTCCATCTTATCCAGCAACAGCCCCAAAAATCGCTGCCCTTCAGAAGATCTGTGTGGAAGAATGAACCAAAATAACATCTACCATGAAAACCAGGAGAAGATCTAGAAATGTTTGACCTCCGTCATTGATAATCAGGGTTGCATTACAAAGCGTTGAGGTGATTTTTTTGCTATTTACTAAATTATTATTTTCTGTTCCGTTACACAAATGAATTCTTTAAAAATCAAACAATGTGATTTCCTGGATTCCATTTTTTAAGTTTATTTGTGATAAATATAAATACGAAATAAATGTTCTGAAAAAACGACACGAAACAGCTCCTTTTAATATAATTGAAGCAGAAGTGAAAGGCAGGTTCAAAGTTTCTGCTTGCACTGTTTGATGAGTAGCTTTGGTAACAGGAAATAAGCCAACAGTTATCAGTCCATGCACGGCCAGCACACAGTCTGTGTGAAACTGATGGCTGGAAGGCATTTAAAACACAACCTGTCTGTTCTGTTGAAAGATCTGAGTTCTGTAACAGCAGGTGCTCGGGTCCTTTATAGGCACCTTTCGTTGCTATGGAAACTCCTTTATGCACTGGCTTGCAGCAACCTGTTAGAAAGAGATGTTGCAGCTCAGCTTAACAGTTATAAAACAGTGATAAAACAATTTACTTTTGTTTGGGGCTTTCCTACTTTTATTTTTGCTCTGCTTTTAAAAAATAGTAACTTTTTGTTCTTTAGGGTCATTGTTCATCAGTCAGTTGCATTCTCATCGGCAATGGCTGTCATGCTTCATTAGGGAGAAAATTATTCCTGATGTTCTGATAGTTTCTGTGCAAACTGACATGAAGTCTCTTTGCAGGTTATGCTTTTGTTCACATGGAAAACAAGGAAGATGCGCTTCAGGCCATCGAAGCCCTCCATGGCACCTCCTTTAAGGGCCGCCCCCTTTCTGTAGAGCTGTCAAAGGTGCAGCCCAGCAAGCAGGCGCCGACAGGAAAAATCCCCTGTGTCAACTGTGGGAAGCAGGGCCACTATGCTGGGGAGTGCCCTGTGGGCAAGCCCTCTCTGGAGCAGTACCAGAGTCAGGCCGCAGTCTTAGCTGCGGCTGCGGCTGCGGCTGCCGGCTTGCCTCTGCAAGTCCAACAAAGCGTGCACAACTCTGTCTACAACACCTCCACCTTTGACCCCACATATGCCGCTCTGACAGGGATTACCACAGGCTCACGTACTGACGGGAATCCAGTGAATCCAGCTGTGTATGGGGCCCTCGCCAGTCAGGTGTATGGTGCCAACGTTGCTAGTCAGCTTTACGGAACAGTGGCCAGTCAGGCAGCTCTCACCTCCGGGGCCACACAAGTATACAGCTCCATGACGCCCAACATCTACGGTCAGATGGCTGCATCCCCTGCAGCCGCCGCCGCTGCAGCTGCTGCTTACACAACTCCAGTTTACACCCCAACAATGGCCAACCACCCCGTCTATCTGGCAGCTGCACCTGGTATTGAAGTTCCGGCAGCGGCCGCCGCTGTTAACCCCGCCTACAGCGTTGCTTCAGCAATTTACGGCGCTGCCACACCAGCCTATGCTCATATAAGCGCCTTGGGAGCCGCAGACCCAACCACAGCCATCTTTGAGGCCGCCAGGCAGGCACACTACTTTGCTCAGGGCCAGCAAGTCGTGGCTGAGCAGCAAACGGTGGCCGCCGCTGCGGCGGCAGCAGCTGCTGTGGCCAAGTCTGGGGAGAGGGATCGCAGTCCTCTACGGAGGTCGGCAGCTCTGCTTCCAGACCCTGTGATGAAGCCATTTATATATCAGAGGGCCAAACCCCGCAGGCCGCTGCTGCCCACTCCAGCTGGCCGTGCAGCTGAAGAAGCAGTAGAAGGTGTGGAAGACCCCATGGCCAGGTAGGACATCCCTCTGGATTGTACCATCAACAGAGATGGGTGATTGTAGCCTTTATGCTGATCCTTTCTGCTTGAAATGACAGTGTTACCACCCTTTGATTTTTCAATGATGTCCTCTCCTGCTGTACTTGTGCCCTTGTTGTCTTAGGTACTATGCAGAGTACTACCAACAGCTGCAGCAGTATCCTCAGTTCCAGTACGCCTACCCACAGAGCACAGTGACCGCTATTCCCGGCATACCAGGCGTCCCAGCAGTTCCCGGTGTACCTGCGATGACCGCCCAGCCTGTTGCTACCTTGGATGCCCTCAGGCCAGTGGTCCCCACCGCTGCGGCAGTGGCAGCCGCCATGGCTGCGCCCAGGGTGTATGAGCCGCCGTTGCCGCCGCCCACGCGCAAGGAGGCCATCCTCCGCCGCCCCGAACTCTCCCTTCACACGCCTGAGCCCCCCTTCCGATAGTCGCACTCAACTGTCTGCCCTCCCCCGCTCCTCCCTCTTTGCCCTGAACCCCCCCACCCCCACATCACCTTTTTTTCCACCCAGACTTGACCTTCCAGCAGCTGTGTGTATGCGTGTGCTTGCCTGTGGGGGTAATCTCCAGTGTGTGGGCAGGGCTATCAAACTGGGTGGGGGTGGGGGCTTTGGGTTTATTAACCTGCTTTACGAGGGACTCGACCCGCTCACCTTGGTCCAGTTTGCACACACACAGTGCAGCCGTTAAAGGGAGGCTCCTGTCCGTTCTGCGGGCATTCTCTACGCTTCTCAGTTTTCCGTTCTTGTTGTGCCAGTCTCACTCTCGTGCCAGTATTAGACCGACCCAGTCGGTCGTTTCATATGCCTTTATTTCTTCGTTAAGATGGTTTTCTGAGGCCAAATCTCCAGTGAACATCTGCCATGCTCCTTTCGGCCTAGATAATCAATTAGGGCAGCTAGTTTGAAACCTTTTTTGCCTTAAGTTGACATGTTTCTATTTGTAACCAGATGGAAAGCCAAGACGCTGCACTGGATTGTGTTCAACAGAACCAAGGTTTTGGGGTTTTTTTGTGGAGGGGGTGGTTGAACTGAGTGGATACGTGTGAATGCCTGAGACGTTGTGGGCTGCTGACTTTGCAACGCACAAACGCAGCGTGGGAGTCTGTGCCTCGCCGGGGGAAATAAAAAAGCACACATATATGCGTACTGTAATGTCTGTTCAGATCCCCCTCTGGGCCCTTTCCCTCACTTCACTTGTCACACTGAAAGACACTGCTTCACCTCTTTCCAACTACAGCTGCCTACCTCTTACTGTAAACTTCAGCGCCGATCATGTTCTGTCCCTTACATTTCGTTCGGTCTGTGGAATAATCTGGAATAGAGAAGGAGGAGCCAGATTTCATATATTTTCTTTGAAGAGATTCTGTATTAATTCCTCCTTCGTGTTTGAAGGATTTTTGTTTTTTCTTGAGAGTAAAATATAATTTTTTGTGTTTTTTGTAGCATAGTTTACACATAAGTCCGCTTTGGATGTAATGAACTGTAAATGTACAAAAACAACTTCTGTGAATACTGAATGAACTGTTTACAAAGCAAATTCCAACTGTATTCTTTAAAAAGTCGTGCGACGCCGTCAACCATGTGCCTATCTATCATTCTTGAGTGAAGTGCATTACGTGAAGGGATCTCCTGATTTTTGTTTATTGTTTGAAGCGTTTCAGAAGTACACAAAACCCTCCAGAGTTTAGTTCCTCCAAGTTGTGAATCTTTTGTTTTTTCCTTCTTAATCCATGGATTCACGTCCAAAGGTTTTAGACAAAAGCCACAAAGTCAGCCTGGCAGGTTTGAAAGCAGCTGCAGGCTTAATGCAGAAAACTGAGTGATAGCACCAATGAAGTCAGAGATGGGGCAGTGTCTTTCAGTCACCTGAACAAACCTTTTGGGTCTTGAAAATCCCTGCTGTGGATTCAGATTTTTATGTTTCAAAACTGTTGTTTGACCTTATAGGTGGGATATGCCACATCAGGATAATTGGGATGGATTAAAAAAACAAACTAGATCTGTACCTCAGACTGCATGTAAATTTTGCTTTAAGGACATATAAATATGGGAAATGCCATCTATTTAGTTCCTGTTAAAACAATTGGATATATTTTCAGTTTTGTTTGACAGCAGTCTGACGCACACACAGACAGACTCAAGTCCACTTACGATACCCCTCTTCCCGCTCCCTTTTGTGTTTTTTATTCTTTTTTTAAGTGGTTTAGTGACTTCTGCATCTCCCAGTATAATCTCTCTGTGTCGTGTATACAAACACATACCAGTTTGCATCCTTTGTAGAAATGTGGTTTGCGAAAATGTCTTGTTTTCTATGTATTTTTTAGAAAAGCATTTTTAATTTAGCCTTTTTTTATAGAGAGCAGAGAAAATCTGAGTTAAAAAATCTGCATGCTTTTTATTGAGAACATGTACACTATTAACCTTATTATTATGATAATAAAGAATGTTGGCTGACTGCTGTGGTGAAAGAAAGACAAGGGTTTGGACATTTCCCCTTCTTGTTTATATGTTCTTTTCTACTATCTGTTTCTTTCGTTAAAACTGGCCAGAACCATTTGACTGGGGGACCCGGGGGGAGACAGGTGTAGCTGCTGCTCCAGCTTTTCTCTCTTTGGTCAGGGTAAGTTTGGGTTGGAGCTCCTTCCTCTCTCCAGCCCCTCAAATCCAAACATCTCTAGGACTTTAGATTTTTTTATTTTTTTGATAGTGATCTATCACATTTCTGCAAGAATTGTGGCCTTCCAATTGATTTCTTTTTTTGGACAAATGATTTTACTGACATTGAGAGCTGGGGAGAGGCACACAGATGGAATGGCCTGGGTGCATTTTGATCTGTGGAGCAGTTCTGTCCCTGGGCTTGATGGGTGTGCGTCTGGTCTGGTCTGGTCTCTCCTCGCTGCACCAAGTTCTCCCTTTTCGTGTGTCTCTGTCCATTCTACTCTTTTGACTTGCATGTGTGAAAAACTGTAACTTTCCCGCAAAAAAAGTACAAAAAAGCAAACAAAACAACCAAGCAAACAAAAAAAAAAACATTGACAATCCAGCTGTGAACTAACCATGTCAACTGAATTAGGTGGCCTGGAATGACCCAACGTGAACCACGGGGACAACTTTTAGCGCGACGCCATCACAGCGGGGACTTGTCTCCCTCTTCACTACAAAGGTAAATAGAAAAAAAAAAAGAACGGCACCCTACCCACCCCACGAAAAAAATGTAAGCACTGACCTCTCACTCGCCACCCTTCCTCTGACTGTGCCTTGACCAATCACCACCACCACCCCTCTCCTACCCTCTTTCATCAGTACTCCCTCTACCCGGTCTGTAACCCCTCTCCCTCCTCTGCTGCATTGGCAGTGCTTACCTTCATGTGCAGATTTTAGTACCTCCTCCTATGATTCAACATGATTTTCTTTTTGTAAAACCAACAACAAAATCCCTCTGATTGCACTGAGACTTAGCATTGGACGCTACAATCTTGAACAAACTTCACATTTTTTTTCCAAATATTTGGTGTTCTGTCTAAGAATGCAGATGCCAGTCAAAAGAGCTGCATCTCAGGCTGGCAGGTAACCTTTATAGTCCATGACAGTTCCGCAGAAGGTGATGAAAAAAGTAGGTTGTTTAAAGCAGTTTTGAGGAGAAAACCCATTTAACAAATAAAGAACATAGGACATTGTTTTTGGCATTAGCGATGATCCAATATCTTTTATCAGAAACTCAACTTTTCCTCAGTCAAGCATGGCAGTGGAAGCATGATGATTAGGACATCTGTCCTGCTCTATCATGTGGGCACTTCTATTGTCAAGCAGTGTCATTTAACACCAGACATTTAATAGCCCACCCTCTTTGACAGACCCTAACTTTTTGACGGTTTACCTGATGAACGTAAGTCCACTGATTCTGACATGAAGAAAAGCGGCTTTTCATATCTGTGCAAAGCCGCTTTTCTTCACAACAAAATCAGATAATTGATGTTGATCACGCAAACACGTCACCTTTGTAAAGGGTTGCATATAAGCGTAAAGCTGCTTTTCTCTGCTTCAGAATCCATTGGAGTTCCGTCAATTGTGTAAACAGTTGTAGAATAGTCAAAAGAATGTCAACACTGGAGCTAAAGCTCAGGCGTTAAAGGACAGTTTCTTCTTCTCCTTGCGACAATATCCCTCAGATTTTTCAATCTTGCTTTTAAGTCACTGGCTGTCTTTCCAGTAACTCGCTCAATATACTTTCAACTGTTGCCCACTTTCCTGTCTATGAAAGTGTCCTAGAGGTTACAATTTTGCCCAGTTTCTTCAACAAGCTTTCATCATGAGTAGTGTTAGAAAGACACAATTTTCTCCGCCATTGCCTTTTGTAATCTAAAAAGCATACGGTAAATGGCTCGATATGCGTGCGATTGTACTATGGGTGTAAAACTCCAATTTCGGATGATGTCATCAGTTTGTGTCCTATTTTGCAGCGATTGGGGTGATTCCCTTCCAATTGCCTTGTGCCATGCGATTATTATCCCTATGAGGAATGAACTAGGTTAAACAGTTCAGGTAATTCCCACAATTTTTTTTGCACATTTGTTAACTAAATGAAGACATGTCTTCAATCACAGATTGAGCTTTAAGCAGCATTCTGGACCAGTTCTGGTTCTAGTGCCCAATCCGTACATTTGAGGTTGTTTTTTTCCTCATACCATTATCCAGTACAATCACCTGTTTTTATTGTTTGTACACTACAGAAGGAGAGGGTCTAATATCTGCATATGGCTGTGTACGTTGCCTTCTTCTTGCTGGGGGGGAGGTGGTCGTGCAGGGAGGGTTGAGATCTTATCTCAAGAGCGGTCTGGCCTTGCATCAGCGCAGAATGCGGTTGACGGCGTGCCCTTCTGTCCTGCCGGTGTATGAGCTTGTGTAAGCGGGGTGTTTGGCGTGTCATGGCGTGCTCGTGTGTGCCAGCAGAGCGTCCTCTTTTTGGTGCTCTTTCATTGATCCGTGAGGCTTGGGAATTGTGCGGACACACCCTCACCCTTTACCCCGCCCAACAGTTAACTTTCGCCGCCGAACTCGCCGCCTTCCCCCTCCCTCCCTTCCCCCTCCCTCACCACCCTTCTGTCCTTCTGCGCCTCTCTTCTCTGTCGTCCACGAACAGCGCTTTTCCCGCCGCCACCGCCGCCGCCACTTCGGATCCAGGTTTTTTTTGGCAGAAGCACCCACCTGACCCAAACTCCCGCCCCTCCATCCTGTGACTTTGGAGTGTAAGGGACTGTGTGTACATGAAGGGTTGGACTTTATCACACATGGGGCAGTGCCTTAGCCCCACACATCAATTTACCCAGGTGACCAACCAGCTTCTTTAAGTTCCAATCAGAAATATCCTATAAGACACGCCCACAGCAGTGAGGCCCCTCCCCCAACCTGCAGATTCTCATCAATCTCAGGACTCTTATAGGACCTTTCCGGTTTGGCAGCTGGTAATCCTGAGAGAAGGGGATAAGCCCTGACTGATTGATGAGTTCTTACCTGTTTGATTCTGGGAAAAAAGAAGATTTCCTTTACTTTACCCTCACAGTCTCTGCGAGGGTGAGACGAGGAACGGAGATGGTTATTTGGTGAGTTGGTGTTTGAACCTCTCAGCTTGCCTTCCTGCTCGTGGAGGACAACACTGCCGTCAGATATTTTTCATCATAAATATTCTTACAGTCATATTTGATTCTTTTAAAAATGAATATCTTTGAAGTCTTTTCTCTTATTTTGCTAACCATTTGGGAAAATGGGGAAAAGTTCGTGCCTGTTTTCTGGAATGCCAATTCGAACATAAGTAAGAAAACCGTATTCCCATCCTCCATGAACAGATCACACTGCAGCACAGCCTCTAACTCATCCTCTCTGCTTCCCAATCACAAAAGCTTCATCAGGCGTTTGCCAAACTGGGCTTCAGTAAATGCTGCTGTGCATCTCGGGGAAAAAAAAATCCTGATGTCACCGACCTTCAAATCTCACTGCAACTTCCAGCTTACTCCCTGTCCCTCCCAAACCCCCCTTCTGCCTTGTGTGGCTTCATCAGAAGCATCTGTTGTGCTGGTTTAAACCCAGATGTTGCGTCCGCCTCTCTGCAGCATGTGTTTGGTCTGATTCACTTGAGAAGGGTCCAAATCTCATAAAGACCATAATGCCTTTAATTTGTAGGATTTATTATGATTATTATTTTTAAGTCTGCAGCAGCAGGGTTTTACTGTCAGCCAATACCTCATACCTTCAGTAGACGCTGTAGTTATATTAAACATTTGAACGCATGAGTTCCTCTTTAAAGGACCACGCTGTATCACAAATGAAGGACTTCCTGAAAAAGTCTGACAGTGGCTTCCTTGTAGCACAACAACGTAACCATGACAACCAGCTTTGAGAACCAAGTGTAGTCTCACCAAATGCTTAATTCAAGTGAACGGTTTCCATATTTCAATGTATGTGTGTGGTGGTTAGGGGGTTAAAATATATTATCTCAATAAAAGCAACAATCCAGAATTTAGCAAAAATAAGCTTCAAGATGAATGTAAGGAGGTTTTATTTGACCAACTGTTAGAGTAGAACATGTTTACTGTGAATGACTACTCATGGTTATAAACACTAATAATATTGTATGCATACATACAAATATATGCCATTTAATCTGTATTTCTGGAATTTCAGTAGGCATGCAAGTCATAAATAAAAATTAAATAAAATAAATGATGGCTCTATCTCTTATTTAACAGAAATGTTTGCATGAGGATCTTCAGATGTTTAGGAGTAATGTTTTGGATTCTAAAAAAGTAATCCCTGTTGTCTAAATCATATTTTCTATGGCAACCAAACAGGAGTGAATTTGAGAGAAGTCCACACCTCTAACACTTGAAAGTGAGCAACATAAAATCTATCAAACGTTCATAGTGACACTACATACTTTTACTACGGCATCTCATTGGTCAGTTTATAACCATTGACTGAACTAGACTGAGTGACCCAATCCCCCCTCAGGTTTCAAATAGGAAGTACCTGCTGGCTCCAAGAAGCCAAAATCCCAAAGACTTCTATAGAGAAATAAACAGTTCTTACTTAGTCATTATATGTGTCTGAATAACTATTCCTGCTCTGATACCTGAAGTTATAAACTGACCAGATGCCTCAATAAAAGTATGTGGTGCCCGCTGGCCCCCATCTTGAACATTCGACAGATTCTCTCGAGCCTGCTTTCAAGTGATAGGGATGTGAACTTCCAACAAGCTGGGAGTGGTTGCCATAGAAACACTGACTCAGAAGAATGATTGGGACTTCTTCAACATGGCAACACACGTATCGCAAAAATCTGGTGACTGAATTGACTTCATTTGTTGGAGCCTTTTTCTATGGGTGATATCACACTTACTCAGTCCAGTTCTCTTATACAGTCATTACATACAGGGACACAAGAGGGGAGAGTTCACTCATTCCAGTTCTTATATGCAGTTAATGAGTCAAACAAAAGGCAGATTCCATTGACGCAAAGCATGCAGAGATTCAAATCTGCATGAGCGCGAATCTTAAGGCTGTTTTGAGGATCACTAACAGCGACAGGTGCATAGCACGGCCCATAAAATCCTCGCTGGTGAGAGGAGGTGTAGCTCATCCACCGCCACACCATTCACAAGTCCTTGTCCATGCCCACCACGCACTAAAGCCCGCCTTTTGGCCCTTTTTAGGCTCAGAACTTGACACCCAGGCCTGTGGTTCTCATACTTATTGGGGTGCGGTCACGTGTGACACTTGACCAGGAAAGGAGCACCTGTCAGCAGGGTCTTCTGGTAGTGGGAGAGCACCACCTCCGCACAGCCACCTCTCACCAGTGGAGTCTGGTCTCAGCAGCCCCTAACTGTCTCCTCGTCTCCAGGAGGCTTCTGCCCTCACTGAGTCGTCTCTACTGCTGAGTTATTGTTTTTTTTTCCTCACTATAAGCTGAGGGGGACTTTTGAAGTCCTGACAGAGGCGGAACGATGACAGCTGTTGAATCCCAAATGACATACACCAACTCCTATTCCATCCACCAAGAGGAGACCTACATGTCTCAGGAGGATGATTGGGACCGGGACCTGCTGCTGGACCCAGCCTGGGAGAAGCAACAAAGGAAGGTGGGTTTGGATGTGCTGGCTCCTCTCTGAGTACGAGTGCTTGTGTCTAATGATGCAGAAGAAGTACATCCGCTCACACCACCGCCATAACCACCATATTCTCCAGCATTCTGAGTTCCACCCATGATGAGGCCTGCTACTGTAGTTAGACTACATCTTGAAAGAGTGCAGCAGAAAGCTGGTCATCTGTTCCTTGGCAGCCGTTGCACCTGGCCCTTCAGTCCTGCTGGAAGCTGTGTGGGCAGATATTTTAGGCGCCCAAACTTTCTCAGTGTTGTCTTTCAGTCACCCCCTGATTCTCTTGCAGACTGCCTAAATATAATTCTGCCATCGCCATTTGCTTAAGTCATTTAAATGTGTTTTTTTATTTATCTAGTTTTAGGTTTTATTTGAATAGTTTGAGTGTAAAAGCTGTTAAAAAAATTAATATTTTTAGCTCAAATTCAAAATATTAAATTGCTACTACAAATAATATTTAAAAAAGAAATGTAAGTAAATATTTGAATAGAGGAAGTTTATAAGAAGCCCTATCGAGGCAAAGACGAAAAATACTGTCATATAAACTCCAGTTTATACATAGTCCACATACCAGTACACCTGGAAAAAAAAGACCAGTCGTTGCCACGGCAACATAGTCTAAAGGACAAGTTGGCCAGGTGCTAAACATTTGTCTGTCTCCATGAAACGGGAAAATCTATTTTTCTGTTCGCGTGTTAGCTTCATGTTAGCTTCATGTTAGCTTAAGCTGTCAGTCTGTGTGTGTGTTGTAGTTTTCAGGCCTTCCTTTTGAGCCTAAGCTAAAAATACCTCATCGCTAATGGTTTGATTGACCCTTAGCAAAAAGTAATACACTAAAAGGTCCTTTTTTTTTTTAAAAGTATACTTGAATATAAGTATGGCAAGTAGACCATAGACTGTGTGTTGTGTAGGAAGTATGCTAACTGAATACTGAATACCAAACATTTTAACTTGATATATTTTGGATAGTATATTTAAAGTAAACTAACTTATACTAAACTTACTGCCTCACATTTAGCATAGACTAAGTATAATTATAGCACACCTAATATATATACTATTTGGGAGGAGAAAAGCCATCCAGGATTTCTAAAATCAAAAATATGTAAAACTTTGCAACACACGGTTGTATTTTTGCTGTAAAAGTTACTAATGTAACAACTCCACGAACGCCCTTTCATTCCTGACTGTGAATGCTGCTGGGTCTTCAAAGCTGCTTTTTCCAATCTTTTTCTTTTTATCTGTTTTTTTAATTCCTTGGAACTCCAACGTGAAACTCTCACACGATCACAAATAGCGGAAGAATTCTAATTCCGGGGCGTTTGACTTAGTAACACAATAAATAGAAAAGGATGTATGTTAACTCTTGGCTTTAGTGCAAGTTAGTCTGGAAGGGCATTGTGTTTTTTAGTATTTCAGTTTTATTTACAATCTTCTAAATTATCTTATGTAGTCAATAACACAAAAAACAACACTTGTAAGTAATTGAATCCCAAATAAGTTGATTATTTAGCTAAATTAGCAGGAATGCTACAGCACTTTGCACAGACATTTGTGCTTTTTTTTTAACATGAATATCTATTTTTAGCGTTCTGCGTTTTTCTATTTGTTGTCTAATTTTTTAGGGATCATTTTTATGAATTTATACCATTTTTTTAAGAATAAAAAAATGACAAAATAACAATAACAAAATGACAGCCGTTTTGGTAAATTTGCAATGAACGTAGAATGTCCTGTCGCTGCGACAGGCTGAGAGCTTTCAACAGATGTTAGTAGAGAGAGGTTGGTAGATGTACGCCCCCGGCTTGGTTTCACAGGCCTCCAAATAAACATCAACCTAAAAATAATCTTTTGGCTCCAGCTTTGCTCCTTCCGTCCATCCCCAGCCTTTTCTACACAGGAACATTTATTATTATTATTATGAGTTTGTGTTAAGTATTGCAAGTTTTTGGTCCTCATTAATTTTGCTTTGTGGACCTGGAAGTGTTTTCTATGCAGTTTACTGCTCAAATCAAGCCTGCATCGCGAAGTAGGCCGGTGGTCCCCTCCATCCTCCCTGTGGAGTAGGTCATGGCCCTCCCCATGCACTTGTCGGCATGTAAAATGCAGCTCAAGGAGCTGATATCAGCCCTTGAATATAGCCCGCGCATCACTGTAGCGTGTCATGAATATGAAAGGAAAGCCTCACAGCACCTGTTGTCTCCTCTATCCTTGAAATTTCAGCGGAAAAAGCCGTCCAGCGATCAACGCGGTTGTAAAGTGTTTGTCAACACAGATCAGGAGTGAATCCGATACGGCTTTAAAGAAAGATTCAAACGTCTGAATCGTATGATCTCAGTCTATGTACCATGAAGCCTTCTGGAGATTGGGAAATAAATGATTGATGGCTTGTTTTTCTTCAGGATTTTATCCTAGTGGAGAGCAGGAACAGAAGGAAAGAGGTGTGAATATTCCAAAACAAGGAGTTAGTATTCCATAAAAGAGGAAACCAAAAAGTCAGATGACTTAAAACCATCTGCAACAATCTGGGGATCGAGATCCCTGAAAATCAGGAGAACAGAGAAGCTTTCAATCAAATAAAGAGACATTTGTGGGTGAAGTAGACGTCTAAAGACTTCTCATCACATGCATCATTTCTCCCTGTGGTTCAGTCAGTGCGTTGAACTGAAAGACTAAGGTCAATAAAAATCGTCAAAAAACCAAAACAGATCATCACTGTGACTGAAGTCCCTTTCAGTTTCAGTTTGATTTCAGATGCTAAATAACTTGCTGCTGTTTGTTCCTGTCAGTAAGCCGCTCTCCTTTTGGTTCATCTAGGGAACGGTGGTTACTTTGTGTTTGCTAGAACTCACATGGTCAACTTGATGTAAATATCCAATATATCAGACTCTCACCGTGTCATATTTCAAAATGTGATACTTTACATTACATAATGTCCTCCTGTGTGAGGAAAGAGCTGAAGGTGCAGCATAATCAGGTTTCTTCTGGTCTAAATCTCGTTATGAACTTCTAGCAGCTCAGCTGGTTGTGTGGGAGTCAGACAGACGTATCGATCCATCTCCTTACTGATGCTACAGACCGCACCGCCACATCATTCTTCCAGAGGAGCCTTTTATTTTCCCTTTAAAGTTCAAGAGTTCCTTTCCTCACAGAAAGATGGCTGGAGGCAACAGCTTCCTGCAGCACTGCGCCTAAATGAAAGCTGGCCAAACAAAAAGAACCGGCATCGATGCCTGAAAGGCTTTCTCCAGTTCTTTGTTGCTCCTGAAAACTTCTGAAAAGTTCTTTCAGAAGTGAGACTCTATTAAAGTCCTCATTTCCTGACATCATCAGCTAAGTATGGCCTTGAAAAAAGAATTTCAACTTAAAAGTTAGTTGACTTCTGCTATATAGTGACTCTATATCCCAAGATGCACCAGAGATTACAGATCAGATGACTGAAAACCCAAACTATAGAGGTGATGTCTGGATTTCTTCTCCATCATTTCTCCCAGCAGATCAGAACACAGAAAACAGTTGGTAACACTTTACAGTAAGGATCCCTTAATTAATGTAATACTAAGTGAATAAATGCATTAGTAAGTTGTCTGCATTTTATATGCAACTGAAGCAACTGCATAAGACAACTTTCATTAATGCTTTGTAACACATTAAGTAAGGTTAAGTAATTAAACATGAGTTAACAACTAACTAATACATAAAGTAATATCCTTAGTAATGCAAAGAGGGTTTTAACACGTGATTTCATAATTAATTAATGCTTAATTATGCATGAACTGACACTAATTAATGGGGCCTTTATTGTGAAATGTTATTTTGCAAATACACTTTTCTTTTATAACATATTGTGTCAAAATTCTTTTGTGTTGCATCAACCCTTAATCACATCAATTTAAGAGGATTTAAAGGCAAAGCCATTGAAAAAAAAGAACTCTTTACGCTGTGCTCAGCAGTGCGTGATTGATCTGACCTGTGTTAAAAACACTGGCATTAAAGATCTGTGGTGCAGTGTGTCAGCACTGGGAGCTTCATCAAGAGAGCATCTTTTTGAGGGCCTACGTAAGCGGAGAGGTGAGACAGTCTGCAGGCAGATCGGGTGGCAGTTACTATTCCAGAAGCCGTGTCCATGTAGGGAGGCTTCTATAAACAGCTGTAGCGCAAGTGCAGGAGTCCTCTGAGACTGCATGGAGGAACGGCCGAGGACCCCGGTGCTGTGCTGTGTGTTAACGCCACGAAACTTTGACTTTTTGTGTGTTATGTGACGACAAAAGCAGGCTCTCGCTACAGCTTTTAGCAGTAGCATCTGAATCTATCAGGGAGATGCAGCAGAAATGCTTTGATCTGAGCAGTTTAGCAGGATTTTATAAAGAACAAATGGTTTAAAAAATAATTTTCTTTTTTTTTTAATGGTTGAATTCAGCTTTTAGGAAAACTACTCAGTCAAAAAATGAAAATACACTAAGTTCCTGTGTTGAAGACGCAGAAGGCTTCACACCGCCATGTCTGTGAGGTCATCAGTTGAAAAAACCTGAGCCAAAAATGTAAACAACCTTTAACATATCATCCCAAGTCTTGTTGGCAAACATCAGGAATCCAGCATTTGTGCCGTGTAGTTCTGAGTATCCAACAGCCAGAGCTAGAAGTCTTCCTACAGGCATAAAAAACCGACTAAACTAAGGTCCTGTTTCGCCGACGCAATCGATATTTATAGGCAGCAGAAGTTCCGATCATCATTTCAAAGTTTGCTGCTTCGAAAAGCAAGAATGACAATAAATGCGCCAAAAAATCTGCAGTCGTGCACCAAATTCCAGTCTTTTAGTCACATAGTGTTGCTGGGCGACACTAACATAAGTGTTTATTGCTTATGATGCAGTTTTAGTGAGAATGTAAAAGCTTTCCCTGAGTCTCTCTGTTTATACGATCACTTCCTGAATGATGAAACATGCTGAAGGAATGACTTGTGGTTCTGCTCCGACTCGAGTTTCATCTTCTAGATGAAACTTTAGACTCTGCTCTATTTAGTGTTAAAGAACCTCATTTTGTGGCCCTCTAGTGAAGGCGGAGGTGGAACCACAAGGTCATCTCTGTGACTTGCTCTTTAGGCCAAATGAATGCTGGGAAACCTAGCTGTTGCTATATACAGCCCCGAGATCAGTTTCACATGTATGTCTTCATGGTCAAGGTTTCTGCTAAGATGAATTAGCTGAGCACAGATCTGCCTGGAGAGTTTTGGAAAGAAGCAGCCTGAAATTAGACCCAACCCTCCTCCCGGCCTCCGCCAATCATCTGCTGTAGGACGGCCCCCCTGCCGTAAATCCTTTTTAACTACTGGTACCAGTTCATCTGGCTGGCCGGTGGCTCCGCAGCTCGTTAAAGGTGGGAGTGGAGGCGGTGCTGCTGAGGTCACCCACCAACCTCTAAGATCACCGCCGTTTCTCTCCATTCAATCATGGTGTCAGTTCAGCTGCTGGCAGGCGTGTTGAGCAGAAAGACAAACTGATGATAAAGGCAGATTTTTGTGTGTGTGCAAGAGTATGATAACGATTTTCCCCGTCTTAATTAGTAATTAAAATTTAGTTTTTTGACCAATTACATTTTTTATAGAAGTTTTGAACGGAACACAGTTTTTTCCAGACAAGTGGAAGTGGCTTTTTATCACGAGTCAGCACAAAGAGTGTCCTCTGTGAAGTTGACTCATCGTTCATTGCACTGGTGACCTGTGTGTGGACTCACCTCTCACTCGTGAAAACTGAGAATAAACAAACTTCATGTCCTGTCTCAGGTGTGTGTCTTAGCTGTGTGTCTCAAGCTACACTGACGCCACCCCTGCAGCGTGCGTTCACGTGTCCACTTCCAATGAAAAGTCTTTCTAAAGGTGTGTAAATTCGCCATTTGGGCTTCAGCGTTACAAGATCTCCCCTCCATGCGTCGCTACACAAATTTCAAACAGTTTTGGGGATTTTTGTACAAATACACAGCTGTTGAATGTGCGTTGGAAGTTCAACCAGTTGAACTTTGACCAATCAGGGAATTTGATTTAGTAGCACATCATATGAATGGCGTCGCTTTTACTTTAACAAAAGTGCCAGCTGTTTGAACGTTGAACATAGAGGAGGTGGCGAACACTGCTTTGTCCAGTGTGAACAGAACATGCGTCACATGCTTGGTGTGCACGTAACATTACACTGGTACCAACCTAGAACCAACAGGAGCAATGTACGGTTCAGTGTCTTGTCCAAGGACACATGCACGGTGTGTCCATAGCTAATGGTGTGCTTCAAGTGCATGTATCATTTGTGTGTCTCATTGTTCTGCCTGCAGCTAACATCTGGCCTCTGCTGCAGATGTTGAGCCTATCATGAAAATCAGGCATGAATCAGAAATGTCCTTTTTGTTTGTTTGTTGCAAGAAACATTTTAGATCTTTTTCATTTAATATTTTTCCTCTATATAGATATTTTGCCAGTGAGTTCCTAAATGTGTGTTTTTGTGTTGGCTTTTTATTGTGTTGTTATGATTGTGTATCACTGGACCAGGTCAGGTCCTCATTTCATTAAGTCATCATTGTAGAATTAAGTTTTTTTTTTCTTTCAAATCAGTGATGGATTATTCTCATTATTTTGATGTTGTAAAGTTTGTATCTAATTTTATTCTTTATTATTCTTTAAGAAATCCTCAGGATAATTCCCAGTTCTACCACTCATTTTTAAACAGCTTTGTTTATGTCATGAAAATGAAATAGATGCAAACCAAACCTGATAACCATCTCTTTTGTGAATAAAGAATTGCACATAAATTACAATAGTGCTGGTATATCTTTTTGATTCCTCTATTTTTTTTAAACTAGAAGGAACTTTCATTTGAAGCAATTTCTCTAAGAAAAGACGCTTCATTTATTTTCTACAGTAAGTCGTTTCCAGTGTTTCACCTGCGTCTTTCCTTTTCCTTTGATTTGACAAATCTAGTAATGGATGTTATGTGTGTCTGCTCCCGTCAGGTGTGTGCAGATGCACGGTGGGAGGAGTGGAAGCTCTGCTAAGTTTAGGCTGCTCATCATCCGATGATGTGGTCACCTAGTAACACGTGGGAGAGAAACGCCATGTAAAGCAGCATGAAGGAGCAACAAATGGCGGCTTTCATGACGATAAGACAGTTGTTGTGTCAAACCAACAATTAGTGACGTGGACGAGGTTAGCTGGGAGAAACAAAGTCTTCCCTAAGTTTGTTTCAAAATAAAGTCAGAGAGATGAAAAACAGAAATGCTGTCGGTGAAAACAGCCTTAATCAGCACTAACATGGTGTCACCAGTGGGAGTTCTATTCCTCCTGCAGTCTGGAGTCCTTCCTGTTTCCTCTCTAACTGATCTGTCTGTATGCTGTGAATCAAACGCAGGTGTCTGGATTTTTACCTTCAGGCGTTCTGCTTGTGCAACAATTTATATGAAATCTTTGCAATATGAGCCTGCTTCTTAATCCTGTTTTTTTTGTGCGTGTGGAATGCATGCCGTCTTAAATCCACTTCTGATCTCCCTGTCTTAACTAAAGGAATCCTCGCCACCGTATTTTTCATTCTACACGCACATGCACCTGCATTCACTCTTATATTGGCTGGAATGGGGTAACTGGGGCTTTTATTCTCTAAATGCAGACATAAATCCAGGGAATTGGACTCCGGCCTTTTACTAGAGAACATCCCGTTGTTGCTTTAATGGTCTGTGGGGGTTAGCCTCTGGCTGCTTCTAAAGCTACATTCACAACAGGCATTTTACTGGCATTTAGCCCATGGTGTTCACACTACACAGGCAGGGAGGGGCTTCTTCTTCTTCTACTGTTCACTAGCGAATGTCCGCCACCCACAGTTGGAAGAAGCTTGGTGTGAAATGTCAAAGCTGTGTGAATCTGGTAACTCTTGTTCCTTTTCTTTCACACTTCCATTCTGATACATGAAAGACTTGGTGTTAAATAACTCCGGCCGGGCACAAACAGCGATTATTCATTTGTCCTCCATGATCAATTTTAAAACGGTTGGCATTAAAGTGACGCGATCCACACGCCACTACCAAATTCTAGTCCCTGATTGGTCAAAGTTTCAACGTGCGTTGAATGGACGTGCGTTTAGTATAGAGTTCAAAATAGATCGTAGAAATTTGCGCAGCTTCACATTAATGCAAAAGTTTGGAACGCAGAAGTTGTCATTGGTGGTTTCATGTTACTGTAGCTTAAAACTGTAGAGCTGAGGGCACCAAGAAGCCTGGAAGTTGAGTGAATACACTCTTTAACTTTAAACAAAAAGGTTACTTAATTTCCTTTTCTTTTTTTTTTCATTTTGAACGTTATTTTGACATGCTCTAAACGACCAGTACCTGTCGCTGTCATTCTGGTCGGGAGAAGATAAATGTCAGGATTTGACCTTTGTCAAGGGATTTGTGGAATTTTTGATTTACTTTAAGCGTGAAAGGAAAAGTGCAGAAGAAGAATAACAATATAAAGTAAAGCAGGAAGCAGCTGTAAGCAAAATTCATGGTTGAAAAATGTTTCATTTTCTCTTTAAAGTTCCAGTTAAATCCAAAAAATAAAACTTTATTAGCAGTTTATGTTTTGAAAGTGTTTTTTTTATAAATTAGACTTCATTCATTATAAACATTTGCCCTTAAGAATGAAAGACTGTAACACAATATTACAGCTTTGTCTCCAATGACGCCATCAGTATTTTGTGTTTCTGCCTTTTTTTCAAAACTATAACTCGTCTGAACTTTAATAGACATTAATAAATATTTAATGATTTGAAAAAAACTAATGTTAAACAAATGATTGACATGTTTGAAGCAAAGGAGTTAAAACTAACAGATGTTTGCTTGTTAGATGTTTTTTAAAAATGGATTCTACCACACTAATAATAACCAAATCGACAGGTTTTGCAGCCCTTGATGAAAGCCACAAATATTTGTTTTAAGAATATTTTATAGATCGTATCAATTATGATGTGTTGAATGATTTGTTATCTTTTCTCTCACAACAATGTTAGTTTAAGATGCAAAAACGTTAACAAGAGTGTTCAGGAAAAAGCACATGGTTTACCCACCATCTCAAATCTACACATTTTCACTTTTTTGTAAAACAATTAATTATCAACAAATTTCAATACAGCAAGTAGTCAATTATAAAACGAAATAACAATTGATGATTTATTTTCACCATAAAAATTTTAAAATTAGTGTGTTTTGAGATGTCATGGAGGCAGCCATTTTGAAATGACCAGAAAAAGCCTTTCTACCGCCCCTAGTGGAATGATGATGAACTACAGGGCAGAAAACATGGACCAAGTTCTATCCAATGAGTTTTTTAGGAAAGTTTGGATCATGTTAATGAGATAGGGGTGTCAGAAATGCGTGTGTGAAAAATAATAGTTACAAGCTATAACGTTAATATTTATTTTCTCTTCTTTACACATTCAAAGTGTTTTTTATTGCCAGCAATATTTTGTGTTGTAGTTTTTGCAGGACAAACCGGCCTGGTGACAAAAAAATTCAATATATATGCATTTGTGACAGACATGAAACCTTTATGAAAAAGAAGACCACAATGTTTTTATGTGTGCCTGTATTAGTTTCCACCATGCACAGTGCATGAAAATGGGTTTGAGTTGTTAATGTGTAATGCATGGATATGTGATGAGGACTGTTGGAAATGTTTGCTGAACAGGTGGATGAAAACTTGCTGTTGTCAACAAGGTCACTTGTGCAGGGGAACTATTTTTACACCTGTACAGAGCTATAAATACTTGTTTTATGATTATAAAAAGGTGGCATACACATCTAAAAGATGACCCACAAATGATCTGTCACAGTTCAATCACTAGAAATAAATAACCAAGTGGGTAACCAAGGTCTGCTCTAAAGCACAAGAGCCGCCTGTGTGGAGAAGAGCTGCATGAATAAAACTGCTGTCAAAACAGAAGCAAGATCATACATATATAGTATTCTTTTCTGTGCAAGATTTAGAGCTAGTACAGCACTTTACATGTTTAAACAAATGCAATTTGAACATAAGAGGGGATCTTTTTTTTTAATATTTGAGGCTTGAAAAAGTACACTGTAAACATTTGGATGCACCTTCAGGCTCAACCCTGATATTTGTTTGTTTTCAGTGAGAATTTTTAGTTGAAGGAGGCAGAATGTTTAAAAAAACAAAGAAACCATCTTGACGTGCCCCTTTCCAGGTTTCAATGAATGTGCTCTGAAATAAAAGAAATGTTTGCATTACCTTATAAAAACATATGAAAAAGTAAATCTGAAAAAAACCTCTAAAAAGGACTGAGTGAACCCCCCCATGAGTTCCAAACAGGAAGTACCTAGAAATTGCTCTACTACCTTTTTAAAACGTGTTCTTTATAATCTGAATGTTTTTAAACATATGTTTTCTTTACTGCAAGGTGTAAGTTGTAAACTGACCAATCAGATGCCTCAATAAAAGTAGGCGGTTTCATGTTGAACGTTCCAGATGTTTGATTGAAAGCTTCGCCCAAGCCCGCTTTTAAATGGTAGGGGTGTGGTCTGCCATCAAGCTCTGTCCTGATTGGCAAGAGTGGTTGCCATAGAAACGAGGACTTAGAGCAGGCCAACACGAACCGATCACTGCTTACTGTTGTCGTCCGGTTCCAACGGTTCGTTTAAGGAAAAGAATGGCGACTGAAGTAAACCATTTTCTATAGGTGATGTCACACTCACTCAGTCCAGTTCTCCTATGCAGTCAATGGCTACAAGCTAGCAGTTTGCATTAGTGTTATTTGACGCTTTAGGTCTCACCCAGAAAATGTGCGTTTCGAACAGAATAGCTTCCTAAACATGGCGAGTTCTAGCTAGCTTTTTAATGATCTGTTGTACTGTATATTTACAGTGGAGTGTGCTGCATTTCAGCATTTAGACCGCAATTATAAAACTGCGTAGAATATGCTCCTAAATCAGAAAATGTGCATTCAAGTCAGTAAGCAGCGTGCTTTCACAATTCAGAAGTAAAATGAGTACCACAGCTCAGGCTTTTATCAGGGGGATACTGTGTACGAGAAGTACCAGTAATGAAGTAATCCTGTTTTATTCATTAAATCTGTAATAAAGGGTAACTCAGCTAGAATTTTCGCGTTTGATTACTTTTTAATAATATTTGAACTTTTCTGGGAGCAAATGGAAAAGCAGAAAAAAAGTTATTGAAGTTCAGATTTCACTAAATAAACTTTGATTTCATAAATTTTGTTTTTATTTACATAAAATCCTTTGTTTTCTGGACCAGTTTTCGTTAACACATTTCATTTCAATTTAAGGGAAAAATAAAAAATATTATGAAAACAATAAGCTTGGGGAGCAATTATTTTGCTTCTTCGATTAGTAGATGTTGCTTAGTTTAAAATTTTCTTGTTGCTTAAATTGCAATTATAACTTATATTTTCACCAAAAACAAACAAAATGTGAAAAATTCAGCAAATTGTGGACTGTTTATGCACTTGGATGCACAGAAATGAATCATGTCTGTCGTAGCGCTCAGCTCATTGTTGTGACGGCGTCCAGGCCTCCAGCAGAGCTGCGGTCACTTCAGTGTTTTGACAGACCGTCAAAGCCAGCGGCATTATTAGGACGTCCGAGCCTTTTCAGATGGGAAGTGGTTGGATGTGTATGCAGGCATGCCAACTGCACTGAGGGTGGGCAGCCCCTGTCCCCCTTGCAGAGCCACAGTTATGTCAGACATGCAACTGAGCTGCGGTGACCTCATTTTGCCAGAAGTGGTACAACGCCGGACCAGAACAGACCAACAGGTGTGGACAGACGGAAAAGACCACAGGAGGTAGATAATGTTTCGGAATGACTTCATACTGTAGGACTAAATTCAACACACATCTGTGATTGGACAATGAAAGATCAGAGGTTTTTATAAGATAAATGTCGCTGACATTGTAAAGCCTCCCATTTCCTGGTATTTGGGGTTACGAGTCATCTCTCATCAGCTTGTTTCTCGCAGCATCTTCTTTCCCTCCCTGCATCTCCACGTCTGTCCTGCAGTCCAGCTCAGGAATCCTGCCGTGTCAGCTGTCCGGCGATATCCCATGAAACCCAATTTAGCTTCCACTTCCTCCTCCCTTCTCCGCTGGCGCTCTGCCTCCTCCTCCTCCTCCTTCAGACACCTCCTCATCTCCTCTGGGTTTGGGGTGCCGCATTAGCAGTCAGTCTAAATTTGGTCATGCTATGGTAACGTGGGAGCGACACCTGCTCGAACCCCGGCGAGCTTGACAGGCAGCCTGTTTTCCTCCTGGGACGCCGCTTACATCGAATTACAGCAGAGAAAGGGCATTCCTGCCGGAGCTCTCGGCCTCTTTAGAGCTCACAAACCAAAACGCCATCAAAAGGTGCTCGTTTGTTTTCAGACAATGGAGTTTAAACAGCCAGCTGTCAGAAGATGTCAGATTTCCATCAACTAAAACGAATTTCTCATTATCTTACATTTATATTGATGCCACTAATCAATAAAAATTAAGTGAATTTCTTGACAAATCTAATAGAAAGGCTGATAAATGCATTTTAATTGCTTTAAACTCTCAAATATTGTTCAGATTGGGATATGTGGGATAAAATAGGAAAGCAACATTTTAATTTGGGTTATTTGGAGTCCTTAATTATCATTTAAGAATGCATAAAAATGCAAATATTAATTACGTGTACCCACTGTTTTCTAAGCTGCAAAAGTATTTGTCAGTTTCTCTTTGCTTTTGAGGACAGACAATCATTCATTTATTTATTAGGAATTGAACTACCAACACATTTAAGAGCAAAAGTCTTGAAGGCATCAAAGTCTGAAACTGTTTTCTTTAGGATATTTGTTTGTTGTTGTTGTTTTTCAGGGAGTTACTGTGATTGTATTTGACTCAAAAAAAGAGAAGTTGTGATAGAGTTGAGTGTTCCTCTCATTGATTACAGCTGGAATTTAAAGAGCATCATTAGTTGGTTTATTGACTTTAAGCTCATCATGCATTATTGAGTGCAGTGAGTAATGAGTGCCTGCAGCGTTGAGATTCAGTGCAGGAGGTCATCACCCTTTTGGTCCTTTTCTTTCTAAAACTACTGCTGTTTCACAGACACGACCAGCTTTCTGCCCCATTTCACCTCTGAAAACACAAACAAAAATCAGTCGTTTTCTAGGACATAGTTTCTGCAGAGGAGTAGTAGTTCATCAGAAATTAACTTCTGAATGTTGATGTGGAGTAAGCCCACCCCCACTTCCCATCATTATTAATTAATCTACTTGTGGAACATGTGGCCCGCCTATTTTCTGCATCACAAATACGATCTTTTTCCAGCTGCATTTTTTGTCTGCTCCTGATTCACAACAATTTGATTAAATAAATACTCAAAAATGCTATTTTAATCTGAATTTTCTTTGTATATGCTCTCAATCATCAGAAAAACGCCACAAAACATCGAATGCTCTAATGCTTCATGGTGCAGATCAATCTTGACCTTGTGCTTTCTGCAAAAAAAAAGACTTTATTATAAAAATGTATACAAACCTAAAGATAAAATGACTTTTTAGTTGGAAAAACTTGAAATTAGGCAAATGACTGCAATGAATTTCCACAGACCTTATACTGAACAGAAACTTTAATGATTTCATTGCATTAAGAAGCTTAAAAGTAGAAATAAACTTATGTTAAACTTAATAAATTATGTTCTTTACATACTACTGACTTTCTGGTAATCCAGTTAAATGTAGATTCATCTTATTTTGCAGATACTTGTTTGAAATGAGCGTTTATTCCAGTTGAAGGAGAGAAAAAAAATTGGAAATAGCTAAAAAAAAAAATGTAATGAATGGAAGAAAACTTGGTTACAGGGTTAGTCTGAAGAGCTGTTTGCCTTTCCTAACTTCTTTTAGAAGCTTCTAGCTCAGTAAAGCAAAAAAGGATCAGATAAAACCGTTAACAGACCACAGTTTAGAGTTTCTGAAGTCTGTTGGTGACTCAGATCTTGGAAAACTTTATTTGTGTTGCTCTGGTGTTTCTCCTATAGTAGTGTTTTCTATTTGTTAAATTCTGGATAGAGTTTGGTGCCAAATTGTGAGTGGCGCATGCTTCTACAGAGCTGTTTGCTTACAGTCACGGCTCCATTTACATACTGATGGCAACTCCGCTGCCGAACAATGGCGCCAAGTTGTAACCACCAGGAACATGTGGGGTTCAGCATCTTGCCCAAAGACACTTCAGCCTCATTTCCACTGGGTGGTACGGTCCGGTTTAGAATAGTCCAGACCATTCAGGCGAGCGTTTTCACACAGAGTTGGACCGGCATGGCACAAGTAGACCGATTGCGTAGCTTTGTGTCATAGTAGTGCGACTACAGCTAAAGAACAACAATGGAGGCCGTCCAACTGCAGATTTTTTTCCACTTGGCTTTTGCACTTCGTAGCGTTACAAATACAAAGATACAAAGCATTTAATGTTGTTTGATAGGCAATTGCGGGCGGCAAAAAGGAATGCAGTCGAAAAGAGGACATTGTTTCCGCTTTCGATGGTCATGATGACCTTCCGCCATTCCAAGGGTTTCATCGTGTGACGATAGTAGCTCTGCCCTAACTGTTACGTTCCGTTTTTCTATGGACCTACAGTTTTGGCAGGTTGGTAATAGCACTGCGGTGTTGGTGGGTACCTGGACTACCGTTTTTTCCTCAAATTTCTCGATCGTATCGAACTACCGGTAGTTAAACTCATAAAAATGTTTTTTTTTAATTTGACTCGACTCTGAGCCTCACAGCAGCTGAGAGTGATCGCCACATTTATTTAGACACACCCACAAAAATGAACTCACACCGGAACCAGACACAAACTGGAAGTTACACAAACCCCTTTCAAAATAAAGTGCACCCCAGAAAAACAAACGGAAACAAGGCTTTACATAAGGGGCCAGGACAGGAACTGAAACTGGAACTTTAGTCTGGGTTCCATCAGTGTGTCGGTTTGATTCTTCCCTCTGCGTTTGTCCTGTTTCACATGTTCAAACAGATGTTCAGCCAGCCGCACCCATACACGGTGGAAACTTTGTGAAATCGCCTCTGATTCGGAGATGCTGTGCGCCTCACTCCACCCACGCCATCAGAGTATTTCGGCATTCAGCTCAGGCACATTATTTTCTGCCTCGACTCCCCCACATTCCCCGAGCTCCAGCCAAACAGCGGCTGCACTCTGCCGAGTCACTCTCCCCCCCCAACACAAACATCCTGCTTCCACCAGAAGCAGATCAAACCATGAAGGCGTCTCAAAAACTCTGGATCTGATGGAGCCAATTAAACGGAGCTCTGCTGCTATCAGGCAGTTCTCCTGACAGAGCAGGAGGCTCCGTTACATCCATCACCTCATAAACGGGTTCTTCTGAAAAACAGAGAGCTAGTTTTAAAAGAGAAAGTTCCTGTTTCTGTCAAAAGCTCCGAACACTGAGCGAAGACAGAAAAGCTCCTTCCTGACAGAGACTCACTCCGTCATTCATGATTCTACTCTAATATTGTCCTGAATGTCATTTTGTTAAAAAAAAATAAAAATGGATAAAAATGTGAAGATTGTGTAAATATTCCAACTGGAGTTGCATTTCACTGCCTCGTGTGGATTTTTGAAGAAGTTCGTCCATCCAAGCGTCAGTCACTTCCTGTCAAACCTGCAGACAGCAGTAAACTGTTTGTTCGCTGTGACTATGAGGCTCTACGGGGCAAAAAAAAAGCAGATGTGTGGAGGAAAAACAGGGATCCATAAAAAAATGTATACGTAAAGTCCCACTATTTTCAAAACGTTCCCAGTGGTCTTTTGGTTAATGAGGATGTCGCCAAAATAAAAAAAACAGAAATGTTTTTCAGAACCTAGTTTCTGCAGAGCAGCCTTCAGAGTTGTGGGCGTGGCTGTTGGTGCAGAGCAACCCCGCCCCACTTCCCCTCCATTACAGACAACAGCTCTTTTTCGCCTGTTTCATGACGGTTTGAATAAAAATATTCTCAGAAATTCAATTTTGAGCCTAATCATCAGAAAAATGCCACAAGAAAATATTAAAACCGGATTTGTATTAATTATTTCTTATCTTTAACTTGTATTTTACAGTCCTCATGTGATGCAACCAGTTTGTTTGTCCGCTCTGATCCACGCCCTCGTGCCTGGATTACAGGAATTGGAGAAAGTTTGGAATGATTGTTCTGGTAAATTTGTAGGATCATTTTTGCTCGCTCAGCAGCTGCAGCCAAAACAAGGCTAGGAATTACAGAGGGTGGGGGGGGTTTGGCCCTCACTAAGCAGCTTTGACTGCAGAGTAATCCAGCTGTGCGTGCACATGTGTTCTCATCTGCACGCCGTGGGGGTGACGCCGCTGCGTGAGAGCAGCTGCTGGCGTGCGGTCAAAAGGCTTCTAAACTCCTCTTTTGTCTTGTTGCGTGTTTCACCGCCAGACCTTCACAGCTTGGTGCAACTCCCACTTAAGGAAAGCCGGGACACAGATCGAGAACATTGAAGAGGATTTCAGAAATGGCCTCAAGCTCATGCTGCTGCTGGAGGTCATATCAGGTGGATGTCCCCGTTTGTTCTGCAGAATGCTCTCATGCATGAAGTCATCAATTATATAATCAACTGTGGATCAATAAAAAGTATACTTGTTCTGAAAATGTAGAATAGTTTGCATGTTGTGAGGTTTGTGCGTGTTCTTTTTTTTGTGTGAAGGTATTGGTTTGGCTTTTGATTTTAATTTGGAACATGTTTTTACTGGGAGTTGCATCAGTATGAAAGCTGCTTTAACAATAACATTTAATTCGGACTTTTTGGAGGACAAAGGCATTTGCAGTGCAATTAATAATACTAAAAATGTGGCACAAAGACTAAACTGCCATAGATCAAAGAATGTCGGTGGAATTTTGACGGCCTTTTTCTCTAAAATGTTGTTTGAATCCTCTTTTTTGTCCATTAGGGGAAAGACTGCCTAAACCCGATAAAGGCAAGATGCGCTTCCATAAGATCGCCAATGTGAACAAAGCTCTAGACTTCATCTGCAGCAAAGGGGTCAAACTGGTGTCCATCGGAGCCGAGGGTAAGAGTCTCATCGTCATTCAAAGCTCTCCTTCAGTTATTCACATCTCTAATGTTCTCTGTTATCTTTTGATCCATTTTTAAATTGTTTCCAGTGGTTTAATTATGATTATGTCGTTTTTAGCCCAAAAAAACATATATTATTTTCTAGGACATAGTTACTGCAAAGTGAAAGTAGTTCAGTCGAAATTTGCCTCCAAGTTGTGGGCTGGACTGTTGGCGCAAGGCAACCCCGCCCCCCTTCCTCTCCTTGTTGCTGAGAGCTCAGAGTAAGGAGCTTGTGACCCGAGCAGCGTTAATACGATCTTTTTAAAAACAGAATTTTTACATCTGCTCATGAGTCATAACCATTTGAATAAAGAAATACTCAGAAATCTCTATTTTCTTTATATTTGTTCTCCATCAGAAAATGTTAATTACATTTATCGGCCTTTTTTCAAGCATCCGTTGTAGAAAAAACAACAAAATCACAGAAAACGAATTACTGAAATATTGAAATGCATTGAAAAAAACCAAAGAAAAGGTAACATAAATGTAAGAAGATGTACTTTACTTTCATTTCTAATAAAAAACACATTTTTGTTGCCTTTTTCTTATAATTATGTGTTTTTTCTGAGTTTTTCTTTATTCAAATCATGATGGATCAGGAGCAGATGAAAACATGCAGTTTGAAAAAGGTTCCTCACCTAATAGGAGATAGATCGACTCAACACTTGTAAATAACTACCATAACTTAAAAATAATAGAAGTAAAATATTATTAAAATAGCTTAAAAAATACGTTTTGTTTTTTTAAGGGAGATGTGTTCATAGTAGGGCGTTAATGCGAAAACTAACGTGATTAATAAAAAAAAAAAATGAATGTGTTACTATTTATTAATGCAGATTATTAAACATCAGAAGCGACGATCTTCCACTTTGTGTCGCATCCACTTATACTATGGTCACTTACAAATATTCAATCAACTTTTTGTGTGTTATTCTTGTTATTTTTGGGGGTTTAGATCGCTTATATGTTTTTCTTCACAAAAGGCGGACCTTTTCATACATTGTGCGGCCCGTTGCCACCTGCAGCGCCAAAGGAAAGTGATATATGTGTTGATCATCACGAGACGTTCAATAGAGCATCAGTAAAGTTTGTTTTGAAAAAGCCCGAGCAGTGATATAGAACATTTAGACTATGTGACTGGAACTACTTTTTTAAGCATGAACACCCAGCTGCCAATCAAATTGAAGTATTTACCCGGACCATTTAAAGTGCAGAAACATGTTTGTTTCTTATGGTTGTATATCAGCATCTTTGTTTTCTTGGAATAATACTGCAGATATTAAAGTGTTTACAGTTCTTTAGAGTTCTGATTATCTTACTGTTGATGTGTTTTGCGCACACAAACAGGCCCAGTCGTGGGATGCACGGCGCCCTAGGCGCCCTCCCCCCTGGCACGCCACACACACATCCTCACAACACCTCCACCACCACCCGGAACAAAAACAATGTAACTACCTGGAATATGTGGCAATAGGGATTTCTTTGTTTTAACTCTCAAAAGTTAACCAATAACCACTTACGATTATTGTTTAAAAAAACTAATTCCTGAGCAGGGCTCAATTCAGCAACCTTAGTATTGAGAGGCGGCCGCGCTAACCATTGCGCCACCGTTTGATAAACAAAAGAAGCAAAGTGAGCTTGAATAAAGACATGTCCAGTGTGAAAGTTTTATGGTTTATTAAGTTTTTAGAATAGAAAAAAATCTATATCGTCAGTTAATTTGTCTTTTTTGACCAAAAACGAGAGTATTCTTTGATCGAAACGCTGGGGAGGGGGTGGAATTTCCAAGCAATTGAATGTATATAAAACAGACAAACCTCTGCTTTGAGCCAGTTTTTTCTCTTCTTCCTTCCCTGCTTGTTTTGCTGCTCTTTCATCCCTTAAAGATTTAAAGAAGCACGAACAACACCGACCCCCGCGCTCTACCGTAGCTTAGACAGTGGCAGCGACAGGTAGAAATGGGTGCTGCACCAGGAAAAGTAACTGATAACATCAAACTTTGGAATTTTTTTATTTATGTTTTAAATGGTTACTTTTTTATTTTCAAACTAAATGAATGGAGTGTTATAAACTTGTAAAACTGTTGTAAAACCATTTTATTGAGGTCATTTGGCGCCCCCTCCAGCAGATGCCCCCCTAGGCAGCTGCCTAGGTTGCCTATGCCTAGGGCTGGCCCTGCACATGAATTACATTTCTGGGATGTCTGAGTTAACACATTTTAACATTTCAGACTATAAAAATGAAAGACAAATGTTATCTCTGGCCTCTTTTTTTTTGTTCAAAAGTCACTTATTGTCATATAAAATTTACCTTGAAAAACTTTGTGAATAATAATGATTAATCACAATCCAAAAGTGTGATTAATTTTTTAATCAATTGACAATACTGATTTATATTATTCCATAGAGATGTATTTTTTGTCATTTTAGAGCTTTCATACAATCTTGAGTTCTACCTCCTGATTGCTTTAAACCAGGGGTGTCCAAACTTTTTCCAGAGTGCCAGATTTGGTGAGGTGAAAATGTGTGAGGGCAAAGTGCAGTTTTTGAACTTTCATCATGACAATAAATGAAAATGAATTGTTTGATAATTTTTTTTCCAATGTATAGTTTTTACTTCTTCAAATTGAACAGAACTATATCCAAATATGTTTTCATTTTATGTTTATATTTTCTAACCACAAACAAGAAATTGTACACACGGCCAGGCTTTGGACATGCCTGAGCTAAATGCTTGAATGTTCAGTGCAGAGTGCTGCTAAATGAGTGTGACCATGTCCACGTCATTCCAGAAAAGCCTTTTGAACTGACGTTTCGGAAAGGAAGGGAATGAACTCGACTTGACTTGGAATTTTTTAGGACTTTTTTTTCATGCCAAAAGAGTTCAAGAAGCCTAGAAAAAAACTAAACTAAACAAAGCATAAACCTGACTAAACGTTTTGACGTTGACGCTTCCATTTTAGTCATTTTAGGGAACTCAGAAAAAACAACTACAAACCAGGAAGTGAATATTCCTGGATTGTATTGATCTTTGACCCCAGTTGCATCTATTACCCAAACCCTGGTTCAGGTTGTGGGCAGTGGTTTGGACACAACCCCACTCTGCAGTGCCTTTTGATTCTGTGCTATAAAGTGTCCATCTCTTGGCAGAGATTGTTGACGGGAACGTGAAGATGACTCTTGGAATGATCTGGACCATCATCCTGCGCTTTGCCATCCAGGACATCTCTGTGGAAGGTTTGTGTCTTTGATGGTGGAACAACAGCTTTCTGGATCTTTTTACTTGATTTTAGCGTCATTGCAGCCTAGAACGGTCTGGCTGGTGGGAAAGAACATGTTCTCTTGTGAAGGCAATTTTCCTATTTTCCCATCATGCACCTCCAGTTTTAAAGGAGAAAGCTAAGAAAGCACAGCAGAGCGTAATCGCGTGTTGCTTGTGTATTGGGTCAAAAAGCCTTCTGTCTTTCAGAGATTATTTATCTGCAGTCATTCCAGTGCAGTGAATCATCTCCCAGTAATCCCAGCCAACTAGCATTTATCCCTGAACCGGCACCTCCTGTCAGTTTTTTTCAGTTTTGATGTTTTCAGATGACCTTCTCACAGTAAATCTCTTAGTGGGACCTTGTCTGGCCCGTCCTTCCTCTCCACTCTGCTTCATTGCCGTCATGCTTATCCTTTTTTGATTGCTGCCGGTGTTTTTTAAATCCAGATGTCACGCGTGCCTTCCTTTGCCTTTAATCTCCCCCTCTGCATCGGTGCACATTTTTGAATTCAGATACATCTGTTTGCTAGATTTCCCTGTTTAGACCAGATTCCTTCATGTGTGTTTGTACTTCATCCTTTTCCTTCACTTTTTCAGAGACGTCTGCAAAGGAGGGTCTGCTGCTGTGGTGCCAGAGGAAGACTGCCCCCTACAGGAACGTCAATGTGCAGAACTTCCACATCAGGTTGGTCGACGGCGCCCAACTGTGGCAAGAAAACCAAACTGCAATTGTGTCTCAGCTTTTGTTTGGTCCAGGTTTAAGCTCCTAAGACTGTTCCCTGAACTCTGTGTTTTTTGTCCCAAATCCTTTCCCTTCCTTCAGTTTTCTGTTCAGTATCAGGCGTTCTTTTCACTCCTCGCTTCTCTCCTCTTCCTCAGCTGGAAGGATGGCCTGGCCCTTTGTGCCCTCATCCACAGACACAGACCTGACCTCATTGACTACTCCAAACTGAGAAAGGTTCCTCTTGTTCCTCCTTTTCTCCCCCCATGAAGTTTTTCAAAGTGTTTAGTCAAATTGTTCATTCTGGAGCTGATGAAAAAAAAACACAGTTTGAAAAAGAGCCTATTTGTGTCGTACAAAACACACTGCTGCGTTCCATTCTAAAGCATTCACTTGGAGACGACTAGATCCACGTACGTCTTAGTTTTCCTCGCCTGAGCTGGCATCCGACTTAAAACTGTGCAGCTGGATAGCTCGCCATTTTTGTTGCATCTTCTCCCGCTCTGCAGAAACTACGTCCTAGGAAACGACACCGATTTTTTTGTCTAAAAATGTCAGAATCCTAAATAAAGGAACACTGTACATGTTTTTACAAAAGATCTTTGGAAGAACAGAGCTGGGCTTTAAAGCCTCATTGATGCTTCTGTTTAGTGCAGTTAGATTTTTTAAGATGTGTTTGGTTTCTTAGTTAATAAAACTTGTTTTGTTATTTTTGTAGGTCAAATATTTGGGTTATTAATACTGCATCAGAGCCTATTTTGTTTGATTCCTATGCTACCTGTAATTAGATTACATCTAAAGCCATCCTAAATTGAGGATTTGCAGAATTGACGCAGATGCGGAGCTTTTTGTGGAATATAGTTGTTTTTTTCTAGTTGATCTGTGCATTCCTTATCCTATACTCCTCATCATCATCTCCCTGGGCGTCGTTAAACCAGTACTCTGAGCTAAACATGTGTCCACTCTGAAAACCAAGCTCGGTCCAAAGGTCTGACCCCCAACTGTTGCCTTTAGGATGACCCCATCGGAAACCTGAACACCGCCTTTGAGGTGGCCGAGAAGTTCCTGGACATTCCCAGGATGCTTGATGCTGAAGGTGAGGCAGCAAAAACGAAACCGTGACTCAGCAATCAAAGACAAATGCGCACTGCACCTGCTGACGTAAACCATGAACTGCACAGCGGCAGATGGCGAGTTACAAGCTCTTCCTAGAAAGGATCCCATCTGCTTTGAAAAAAAAAATCCCTTTAAAGCAGTTATTGAATTAGGGCGACATCAGAAAGTCAGAGAGCTGCTGTGGGAAAACAGCAGAAGTCAATCCTGATCCGGTTAGTTTGTGTTACAGAACATCTCCTGCTAAACTGCAGAGTTTGACAGTAATCTGGTGGAACAAAAGTTCTCTAATCTTGCATGATTTAGTTTGGAGAATCCATCTAGAGTTCATCTTCTCCTGTCTGCTTCCCCAGATATTGTGAACACACCTAAACCCGATGAAAAGGCCATCATGACCTACGTGTCCTGTTTCTATCACGCCTTCGCTGGAGCTGAGCAGGTTTGGGGTTTTTTGTTTCATTTTAGGTTTGAACAGGAAATGTCTAAACAAATTATTTTCCAAGGAGCCCTGGACACACACACACACACATATATATATATAAAACAACAACAACCAATAGCTGTAAATAAACTAGCTATTAATAAGCTAACTTATACACAAACACTAATTTACATGCACAATACACATCTTTGGACAAAAAAAGAGTAATTTGTGTAAACAAAATGCTAATTTGGGGGTACAATTTATTATATCTATTTATTTTATTTCATGTCACTGACTCCACAGTTTTCCAACGACTTCATTGAGTGCAGATTTTTAGCGCACATAATGCTAACTTTTTTGCAGAAAATGCTAACTTGTGTGTGCAAAATACCACTCTTCAGTGAAAGTCTTTTGACTGAACTTAAAGAAAGCAAAATACCAATTTGTGCACACAAAAAACTACTACCAGGGAAGTGTTTATTATTGTTTTAATGTCGTGTCCAGGGCTCCATAGTTTTCCAATGAGTTCAGTCAGTGCAGACACCAACGATTTTAAATTTAAACAAAAATGTTGAAACAAACTTCTGTTGGACTTTGTTTCAGGCTGAGACTGCTGCCAACCGGATCTGCAAGGTTCTGGCCGTCAACCAGGAGAACGAGAAACTGATGGAGGAGTACGAGAAGCTGGCCAGCGAGGCAAGAGAGCACAATCTGTTCTGCTTCATCCTAATCTGCACTCATTGTGCCTTCTGTTCAAACCCTTTGATCTTCCTCCTGAAACTGCACCCCGCATCTTCAGAGTCATTGCAGGGCGATCGATGCAGGGACTTTACTCTGAAAACTGGTTTAACGTCAAAGTTTGGTGGAAAAAGTTACAAACTTCTGCTGCAATCATGTTTTCAGAGGAAAAGTCATTGCAAAGCATGCTCCTTTTTTTCCCCAAATTTCACTTATTGGTTATCTAACTCAATTTTGTGGATTAACTGGACAATCCCTCTGAAGGGGATGCTGGGATTAAAAGGTCAGCAGCAAAATGAGTATTTCTGAAAACAACAACAACAGTTTTCTGTAGAATCTGAAGCTTTAAAAGTTAATCTTTACTCTAATTATTTCAATAAATTACAAGCAGATTTGTTCACATAACCCAAACAACGATAATCTACGTTTGAAACACAACATTACGTAAAAACGTCCTAACTTTCTAAATCATTTCTGAGCATTGCTGTGTAAAGACAAAGTGTGTGAAGGATTGATCACTCTAAGTGTTCTCTATCCTCTGCAGCTGCTGGAGTGGATCCGCCGCACCATCCCCTGGCTGGAGAACCGCGTGGCTGAGCAGACCATGCGCGCCATGCAGCAGAAGCTGGAGGACTTCCGTGACTACCGCCGGGTCCACAAGCCTCCGCGCGTGCAGGAGAAGTGTCAGCTGGAGATCAACTTCAACACCCTGCAAACCAAGCTGAGGCTCAGCAACAGGCCCGCCTTCATGCCCTCTGAGGGCAAGATGGTGTCGGTGAGCAGGAGCGTGGAGCCAGCTGCGGCCTCTGACCGTCTGTTGCTCTTTTCACAATAAAACCACTTTGCTTTTAGGATATTGCAAATGCCTGGAAGGGCCTGGAGCAGGTAGAAAAGGGCTATGAGGAGTGGCTGCTGACTGAGATTCGCCGTCTGGAGAGACTTGATCATTTGGCGGAGAAGTTCAAGCAGAAGTGCGCCATGCATGAGGCCTGGACTTCAGGTAGGCTTTAAAAAAAACCAACACCAAACTGTGAAGACCGCAAATGATGTTTCTCAAATCGAAAACATCTGTGGCTTTCAGGTAAAGAGGACCTGCTGTCCCAGAAGGATTACGAGTCTGCGTCTCTGATGGAGATCAGAGCCTTGATGAGGAAGCACGAGGCCTTCGAGAGCGATCTGGCCGCTCACCAGGACAGAGTGGAGCAGATTGCCGCTATCGCTCAGGAGCTGAAGTACGACAGAACCAGAGGCTGCTTGTTGACAAGCATCTTTTATTTCCTGTTTTAGTTCAGACTCGGTTCCTGCAGATCTCAGAGTTTATGAGTCCCTTGAGTCGGGCTTCTGTTCTCACAGTGGGGTCAGGGGGTATTAGGGATTCTAGCTTACAGGAAACAGGATTTTGCTCCCAACAATACAGGAAAAGTCAAACAGAGCCAAGTGTTCTCTGAATTTAGAGGTTTGTAGATTCTGCTCGCTTGAAACATAAAAGAAATGTTGAATCCAGTTTGTACAAAACTGAAATAAATGCAAAACTTCTACATTTATGTATATTTTAATCCATCTACATCTTTGTTTTCTTTAACTCTAGCTCTACTAATGAAATGCATCCAAACAGTCTTTGTTACAGTCTTGAAAGTGGGTTTAGTTCAATCACTTTGTAGCAATGGAAAGTTCTCTACGTCATCAAAATCCTTTAAGAAAAAACTAAGATTAAAAAAGGAAAGCAGTAAGAAAAAGCAAACAAAGAAACATAAGAGAACCCAGATCCAAAACCTGTTGAAAATATTGGGGGAAAAAAACATTCAAATATTTTTTTCTTTCTTTGTGTTATTAAAATTAGAATTTTGTTAAGTTGAAGCAACTGAAGGAGCTGAAGTTCAGTAGATCCGGATGTGATTAAGTAAAGAAGAAAAGACGGACACAATGAGTGGAGGGAATATTAACCAGGAGATGAAAGGATTGTGTACGAAAGGGCAGAAACCTCTGATCTGGAGTTCTCTGACTCTCCCCCTGACTCTCTCATCCACACAGCTTTGAGGGGATTTCTTTGAGGTCACACACAGAAGATCAGCTCTGAGGCTGAATATGAATGCAAGACACCCGTAATTTATCATGAAGCACTTCAAAAGCCACCAACCCAAAATATTCCCAGAAGATTCCTCAAACAAAAGGAACATGCCGATACAGGAGACATTCCCCCATTTGTTCTACTTTTTAGGCAACACTTTACCAGTTTTTATTTCTTTTAGACTTACAGTCAGGAAGAAATGCTTTCAGGTTGAATGATATTTGTTCTGAGCCAATGTGACATAGATGGTGTTTTTAAATCCATCAGTGAGTTGGATTACCACGATGCTGCAACGGTCAACGCTCGCTGCCAGGGCATCTGCGACCAGTGGGACAACCTGGGCACCCTCACCCAGAAGAGGAGGGACGCACTGGAGGTGAACCTCATGAGAGTCCACGCCGTTAATCAGGTTTAAGACCCGACAAGAATGTGCTGAGAGATTTGGTTCCTGTGACTTCAGCGTGTAGAGAAGCTGTGGGAAACCATTGACCAGCTTTACCTGGAGTTCGCCAAGAGGGCGGCGCCCTTTAACAACTGGATGGACGGAGCCATGGAGGATCTGCAGGACATGTTCATTGTCCACAGCATTGAGGAGATCCAGGTACGTCCACATGCTTCAATACTACAAGTTCTCACATTTTTGGTAAGAAGAATCAAGTTCATCTGCTTAGACTTTTATTTTGAAATGAACAGTTTTACCTAAAAACACATAAATACAAATTAAATATAAAAACTGTGGTTAGATTTTAAATGTTTTTGGAATTTCTGAGTAGAGCTTGTGCTCCAGAAGTTATTTACAGACGAAGCGATGTCATGATGGTCTCAGTTTTCCGCCTGGGAATGGCATTAGGCCACCACAATTTCATGTTTCTTTACGGATTTAAACTCCGTGTGAACGAGTGAAACTGGTTTAAAGTGAACCCACTCTTGTTCTGGTCTCGTCTCTCAGAGTTTGATCACAGCTCACGATCAGTTCAAGGCCACACTGCCTGAGGCCGACAAGGAGCGTATGGCCACCCTGGGCATCCACAACGAGATCCTGAAGATCGCTCAGACCTATGGCATCAAGCTGTCGGGAATCAACCCCTACACCAACCTGAGCTCACAGGACATCTCCAACAAGTGGGACGCTGTGAGTCTGAGCAGACCGACCTTCATCCTCTTTCTGAGCCGGCGTTATCATGGCGAGCGGAGGGGGTAGCAGAGTGGAGCCCCATCTCTCTGCATTTGGTCATCTGGCTAAAAATAATTCCAGCTCATAGCTCATATGCTGGGGCAGAAATAGTACAGAACATTTAGGTTAGAATGACACGGATCACTGCAGGCTCTGACGGTAAAGTCCAGGTGTTTGTGTGGAACATGCAAAACTGTTAACCAAGGTGCCACAAGTTCTGGAAATGTCGACGCTTTTAACCCTGATGTTTTGTTAGCATGTTGTAAAAGTACGTTTTGTCCCCCAGGTGAAGCACCTCGTGCCCCTCAGAGACCAAATGCTCCAGGAAGAGGTGGCCCGGCAGCAGGCCAACGAGAGACTCCGACGCCAGTTTGCTGCACAGGCCAACATCATCGGGCCCTGGATCCAAACCAAGATGGAGGTAAGCAGTCCCCGCAGACCAGGACTGTCTGTCAGAGGGACCCACTGAAAAAGCTGAGTAAGAGAAAATGCCCGATGAGGTGTCCATTATTACCGGATTACCGGATGAGCGTGAACCGTACTCCGCTTCGGGTCAGACGGCTTCTGGAAAGTAACTGTGGACAGTTGATAATGCACACCTCAAAGGGCATTTTCCTGCTCACTTACAGTGGCTTGCAAAAGTATTCACACCCCTTGAACTTCTCCACATTTTCTCACATTATGACCACAAACATAAATATATTTTATTGGAGGTTTATGTGAAAGACCAACACAAAGTGGCACACACTTGTGAAGTGGAAAGAAAATGATACAAGAGTTCAATTTGTTTTTACAAATAATAAACTGAAAAGTGCAGTGTGCAAAAGTATTCAGCCCCCTTTTCTCTGAGTGCATCCAATTCCCTTTAGAAGATGATTGGTGATTGGTGACAGATCAAATGTTGACTTCATAAAGTCCACCTGTGTGGAATTTAATCTCAGTACACAAATACAGACCAATACAAACCCCAAAAGACTTGCAGCTGGAATTGCAGCAAAAGGCGGTTCCACAAAGTGTTGACTCAGGGTTGGGGGGGAATACTTTTGCAAGCCACTGTATGAAAAAAATACATATTCAATCCAATATTAATTCTTAAATCTTGTTATTTTTTAATCATATCAAAAAGCTGACTTTTTGATATGCGATGTGGCGCGTTGTCATAGTAACGACTACTGAGCCTCCACCCATTGTGCGCTGCTGCAGCAGAGGAAAGTCGTATTTTTATTTATTTTTTATTTCATTGATTAAAGATAAAATGAATGTGTATATTTCTCTGTATAAAGCAATATGGTGAGCAACACATTAGCATTGCTGTTGATGGTAAAATTTGACAGAGAGACTGTTTTGTCCATCAGAGTGAAGAACAGAGATCTTTTCTAGCTGTTTGGAATAATCTATGTTCCAAGTTTCTGTTGTTCTGGTTACCAACTGGTAACTTTAGACCAAAGCAATAACATCGAACGTTCAGGCTATGTGACCAGAACTTCTTTTTAGGTGTTTCTTATCACTTTTTAACGCACACCCTGCAGCCAACCGGTAGAGTATTAGCCGGATAAAAGCACGTGAAACTTGTTTCTGCACAAGCAGTTTTACAGGACCATCAGCTAACAGCTCGACTTCACGTTTTCCTCATCCAGGAGATCAGCCACGTGTCTGTGGACATCGCCGGCTCCCTGGAGGAGCAGATGAACAGCCTGAAGCAGTACGAGCAGAACATCATCAACTACAAATCCAACATCGACAAGCTGGAGGGAGACCACCAGCTCAGCCAGGAGTCCCTCATCTTCGACAACAAGCACACCAACTACAATATGGAGGTGCGCCGCAGCAGGAGCAGGACCGTCAAGCGAACTGTTCGTGGCCTCCACCCTCACTTTGATTTGCTCCTGTCCCTCCTTTCCTGCAGCACGTCCGTGTGGGCTGGGAGCAGCTGCTCACCACCATCGCCAGAACCATCAACGAGGTGGAGAACCAGATCCTGACCCGCGACGCCAAAGGCATCAGCCAGGAGCAGCTCAACGAGTTCAGGGCCTCCTTCAACCACTTCGACAGGGTAAGAGCTCATCCTTCTTCTGGTTTGCTGCCAACGCAGTGTGACTCTGCAGTGAAAGAAGCTCAACTGTCTCTACTTTGCAGAAGAGAAACGGCATGATGGACCCAGACGACTTCCGTGCCTGTCTCATCTCCATGGGTTACGATCTGGTCAGCCAAAAACGTCATACTTACCAAACGTGGAAACGTGAAATCTTCCATCAACCAAGAGCAAATCCATTGATATTCCTCCTTCCCGACAGGGTGAGGTGGAGTTTGCTCGGATCATGACCCTGGTGGACCCCAACAACACTGGCGTTGTAACCTTCCAAGCTTTCATTGACTTCATGACCCGAGAGACCGCCGAAACCGACACCGCAGAACAGGTCATGGCGTCCTTCAAGATTCTGGCCTCAGACAAGGTAAACGACGTGCAGTTGATGGATTTCCAAAAACTGATTAGACTTCAGCTAAATGTTAGCACACATGCTGACACAGACATGGGTTTGGTCCATATTTAGGTTTTTCGGAACCCTTTGAACCAACATGAATGGAGCTATGTTCACACAGAACGATATTTAACAGTTTCAATGTTAAGTCAACGTACTGACGTGATGAGAGGTCCAACAGCAGGATTTGAGCATCGGGTGTGACGAGATTCTTTAGTAGCGGCCCAAGTTCCCACATCTGAACCGTGGAGAAGCTCCGTGATGCGCTGAACATGTGATCAGAGGGTGAAGTCCAAAACCAACATGGAGAAAAAGCTACGAAACCGAGATTTCAAGACAATAACGAAAAGGTCCTTCATTTTATTTCTCATTTTTAGCATCAGGTTTATGAACGTACGTCAAGCTGTGAATTTGCGCAAATCTGCCACGCAAAATTGTGGCGCTAGCCGTCAAAAATGAAACAGGATGAGTTTTTATAAAAATAATCAGGACTAAAAATGAAAATGTACAACTTTATTAAAGCGTTGCAGTTTGTGAAGTTTATACAAAGATTTACCAAAAAAGGGCAAAAAACCCAACATTTTATTTTCATTTACATCTTAGTTTTACTTTAATCTGGTGGGGTCTGTTTTTGTTTGTTTCCTGCTCTGAGGGATGAAAAGCTTAGAAACCTCAGATGCTCAGGAGTCTGTTTCTCCTCACAGAACTACATCACAGTGGATGAGCTGCGCAGGGAGCTGCCGCCGGAGCAGGCCGAGTACTGCATCAGCCGCATGACCAGATACGTCGGACCCGACGCCCCCCCAGGCGCCCTGGATTACATCTCCTTCTCCAGCGCCCTCTACGGAGAGAGCGACTTATAAACCCAGCCGCCGCTCCTCTCCTCCTCCTCCTCCCCCAGCTTTTACTTCTCCTGTTTGGAGATTTGAAACCCTTCTGCTGTCCTCCCACATGCTTCCTTCTAATCACGGTTTCCTCTCTTCATTCTGACCTCCTCCTCTTCCTCTACCCCCTCCGTCCCTCTAATCAGCCCCAGGAACTCTTAGAGAGCAGAGAGCAGAAGACTTTGCTCAAATCGTAGAAAATATGTTGGGACTTTAAGAAAACGTATTCGAGCAAAACCAGCAGAACACACAGCTGCCTTGAAGAGACTTGTTTTGAGCAGAGACTCCTGCTCTCGTTCTCTCATTATCATTATTATTATTTTATTTTTTTGTAGAAGGGTAATTCAAGGAAAAGGATAAAAAGCTGGTTGGTCAGTTGGCTTGGTTGTATTTGTGCAGATGCATGCTATGCTAAAGGTTAGAAATGCTGTCACTGACTGAATCCCACAGAACGACGCTTTTCTGTCACGAGAGGCTGCAGCAGCTGCAGACCCGAAAGCCTTAAGAAACTCAGGAACACGTGGAGGAATGAAGGCAAAAAAATAAAAATAAACGTATGCGCTGGAGATGAGATGCAGGCAGAGAGCAGAGCACTGTGGGTAAATACAAAGATGGCCTGATGGTGACTTGGAAGAGAAAGAAGAACGATTCACCCAAGTTTCTCTTGTGAGTTAAACCTGGGGAGGAGGAGGAGGAGGAGGAGAGATGTTGAGGAGAGAGAGACAGCGGGGCGTCAGGAAAGTTGTGACAAAAATAATTGATGCAGTACGTGGAACAAGAGCAGAAAAAGAAAAAAAATCAGTGCGAGTCGACTCTGCTGCGCGTTTTGAGGCCTTTTTATTGCATCTTTGCTCCGTTCTCCTCCCCCTCATCCTCAGTTCAGTCTGTCCAGCGATGGAGATGCAGAAACACCTTTACTTACCATTTCAATAAAAAAGGAATGTCATATATTTAAACAACAGATGTCTGTGTTGTGGTTTTTTTTTCCGCTTCTTTTACACGTGCTCACTTGAAAATGTTCTCCTGTGAAATGTGGATTTCGCTCTGGGCTGAGGAACGGCGCCTGACCTTTGCCTCAGCTCCAGCTGATTCTCAGGGTCCCAGCACAGATGCGAGGGGGGAGCTCAGCCCCTTTTCCTGAGCGTAAGACGTCCAGTGGTTGTCGTCTCCTTGGTGGGTCAGATACCTGCAGCCCAGACGCAGCTCGAACTGCCTGAGGTCACACCACAGCTGGAAGTTCTGCCATGAGAAAGATAGTGACCAACAAACCAAACACCACAAGTCCCTCAGCTCTCTTGAAGCTTCTGAAAGTTCTGACCTGGAGCCAGGAGTGTCCCAGAGCTTTGCCCACAGTGAACCTGCGCTTCACAGAGACCTGCAGCAGGTTGTTGATGAGGCTCACAGCTGCAGGGAGACGAGAGTTGGAAAGGAATCGGTCAAAGGTCGAGTATCGCTCCTGCTGAAGACGCAGAGTAAGATCTTACAGCACCTTCTAGAGAGATGGAGGACCAGGGCTGGCGAGGGTACATGAAGGCCGCGTTGGTGATCTGCTGCCGGATGTCCTCGTCCTCGTTGAAAGGGAAGGTCCCGCTCAGGCTGACGTATATGATCACGCCCACAGACCACATGTCCAGGGAGCGGTTGTAGCCGTTGCTGCTGATCACCTCAGGCGCCAGGTATGCCGGGGTTCCCACCACCGAGCGGCGGAAGGATTTCTCCCCAATGATGCGGGCGAAGCCGAAGTCGCACAGCTTCACCTGCGGGAAGGGGTCTGCGGAGGCCAGCAGCACGTTCTCCGGTTTCAGGTCGCAGTGAGCCACGTGCTTCAGGTGCAGATACCGCAGGGCCTCCAGGATCTGCACGGGGGAACACGGAGAACCCTGGTTCTGGTGTGGAGCTTTAGATGAGAGCAGCACGCTCGCCAGGGGGGAGGACCTCTCACCTGCATGACCAGGAAGCGAGTGATGCGCTCGGGGAGTCGGCCCTTCTCGCTGGAGAGAATCATCTCCAGCATGTCTCCATGCAGCTTCTCCATGACGACGAAGACGTGCTCTGCGGTTTCAAACATCCCCTCCAACAGAACCACGCCGGGATGGGACAGTTTCTGAACAAACCACAATAAAACGTGAGAGCGAGTTCGGTGTGACAACAGAAAGAAACGGCTGACAGAAGCACCTGCAAGATGGCCACTTCGTTCCTCAGCTGCCTCTCCACTTTGTTGGGGAAGCGGATTTTATCGATGACTTTGATGGCGACTGCTCGACTTGACTTCCTGTGAGTGCCTGAAAGCGTAACAAAACCTTAAACATCTTGATCGTTCAACCGACTCTGCCCGCAAAGAAAAAAACGTCTCATGCAGAATGTGCAGTTTGCCGATTCCATACAAAACCATTTTACTTTAGAATGAAATTAAAAATAGATCAGTAATGAAAAGGAAACAACCAAAGAGGCTAAACTAAAGGGCTTTTTGACAAATCTGCACATTTTATTGATCTAATTAACTAAAATTCCTTTTAACTGATAAAGATTTTCATTGAATAAAAAATGACAGACTGGTTTCTCATGAAAAGACATGTTCAAAATACAATTTTGATCAGAGAGAATCAAACGATAAAGTCAGAGGAATCTCACCTTTGTACACCACTCCAAACTGTCCTGAACCTAGAACTTCATCAGTGAAGATCTGATAGACTGAGCTGATGTCCTGAAACATCAACAGTGAGTTGTGAGTCTTCTCTAAATTGTGTTGAAGGGTTTTATGAAGTGATCCTCACCATGTCCTCATTTCCTCCATCTTGATCTGGAATCAGGATGCTAAACACTTGGTAAATGAAGATTCCTCATTAGAAGAGCAGTTTAAAGCTTGGTCACCACAGCAGATGTTTGGTTCTGGTACTCTTACCCTGCAGCTCTTGTTCATCCCGTCCTCTGCTGCTCTGCATCGGCATCAGGGCCTGACAGATGGCGCTCTCCCAGGACGCCGCCTCCGCCCCGGCCTGCACGCAGAACACCAGCGAGGCCGTCAGCAGCTCGAAGGAGTGAGCTTCGTCACCCGGCAACACTGGCACGGACAGCTGGGACTGGCCTCGAACCTGCAACACTTCAGACAGAGGAATCTCCTGCCAGAGAAAAAAAGAAGACGTCACCTTCATCAACAACAAAAAAAAACTAAGACTGATGAAAGTTGCGGTCATACTTTGTAGTACTTGGTGCTGATCTCATTCTGGTACAGAGTGATGCTCTTCCAGTCCAAGATCCAATAATGTCGTTTCCTCTGACAAAACATCAGACACATATGGAAGTTCACACGGAAGCCCCCGACAGAGCCATGAGGAGAAAGCAGAGGCGCCGGCTCCTCACCAGCGTGTCTGTGTTGGTGTGGTGCAGCAGCCATCCTTCTCTCAGCGCTCCTGCGGGCCTCCGTTTGGTGTGATGCACCGACTGGACGAGCCTCATCAGGGGGATGTTGCTGCTGAAGCACGGGCTGAAGAAAGAGCTGAGCGCGTCAGACAGAAACAGCAGGGGCGAGCTAAACCAGACCGTCGAGACTTTCTGACCTCATGGATTCTTCAAGCTTCTTGACCTCGTTGATCTCAGCCAGCAGGTCAAAGTCTGTGAACAACTCGTCGTCGGACATATCCAGGGACGTGCTATCTATCTCGGACTCAGTGTCTTCCAGGGTGAGGGTGGAGCTCCGACTGCCTGTTGCCGGTTCTGGAAAACGCCACACATGAATCAGCTCGTCTTCATCACAGCATGAAGACATCAGAGAAAAACGCTGCTGCTCACCATAACTGCCGCCTCTCTTCTCTCCTGGACAGTCTCTGGGGACTAACGGCACACAGCGCCGATGGCAGTTAAACCTGCAGTCTGAGAAAAAGAGGTGTTGGACAGAGAAAAAACTGCACGTATCATAAAATAAAATGAAGTTTCAGCAGCATTTAAGGCAGGTTCTGCGTAAACGTTAGTTCCTTTAAAAAAACGGAAGAAGAAAATAGTCCATTTTAAGAAGCTAAAATGTCAAATCGACTTAAAATAAAGTAAAAAATGCAAATCTAAAGTTTGAAACTCAACTTTTAGCAGCAAAACTTGTGTGGAAATCCTTTGTTAGTCACATGGTCGTGAAGAACTTTTGAGGACTGTTGGAGCAGAGCAACCCCGTCACCCCTTCCCCTCCGTGTTGCTGATAACTCAACGACGTTCCAAACTCAACGGTTACAAAATGAACAGTTATGTGGCGGTACATGAAGCCCAAATCATTAATCTTCCCCTACCGTGTCTTACTGCAAGTATATGATGGGTTTCTGTTTTTTTTTCCCTGGTTAGGACCCAACTTTCTATAATGTGATCTAATCATCCTAAAACATCTCTCGTTCTGTAAACAAGTCAGATTTCAGTAGAAGGAAGGCGACCTCCTCCTGACCTCTCACCTGAGCACTGCATGCCCTGTCGGAAGAGCCCCTTGAGCAGCCGGTGACAGTACTGGCACATGGTGGGTTTGGTGTAGCTGTGAATGTAAAAGGTGTGAGGGACCTGCGCTCTAGTTTTGTCTCCTAATCCCACTCCCAGCCAGACTGGAGGCTCCGCCCACGACGGAGGCCTGGAGGAGGGCTTGGACAAGCTGATCTAATGCAGATGGATGACCATTATTGACATTCAGTCTTTTCGCTTCATCTCTATATGTGATTGTTTATCAGATGACTATACGTCTACCTCTTCCAGACTGCCTCCTGCCTGATAGGACAGCGCGTGTGTTTGGGCTCGCCGTGGCGGGAACAGCGAGAGGCTGGAGCTGACTGGGCGGCGAGCTAGGCTGCAGTCATTGGGTAACTGCAAAGCACAGCGTTTATGGAAGTCTAACCCACAGCCTGCAGAGGAGCAGAAGGAGGTTTTTTTTTTTTTCTGGAGGGTTTGCGCAGTGTGTGGGATCAGGGGGGAGGTTACCGTCACACTTCAGGCCTTGCCGGACCAGGCCCCACAGCATCTCTCCACAGTGGTGGCAGAAGGTGGGGGAGCGGTATGAGTGCACCGTCAGAGAGTGAGGGCGGATCCTCACCTCCGTGACCGACGCCAACCCTGAAGAGGACGCAAAATAAAGTATAAGTGAAGAAAACTTTTACAAAACATCAAAAACTACCTACAACTGTTTTTACCATATTTGTTCACAAAACCCCAACTAAAGAATTACAAATCTAAATTTGAATCTAAATGTTTTTTTTTCTTAATAAAAGAAACTTTTTGAGCAGAAAACTGATTGAATAAAGAAAAAAAGACAGTGCCAGCACATGCTTTGTCACAGCGAAGGTTTCATTTTATTGCAGCATCGTGCTTTCAGGATGTATTTAGCGTTAGCCTCTGCTTCACAGCAGGGCATCGGAGCTCAAATCAACAGCATTTTAATCTGTAAGCTTCTTCTGCCTACATTTCTGGCATCTGTTCAAGCTCACTCTGCAAAGGCCCTGCACCACCTGCCAGCCTGGGCTTCCAAACCTGGTTGGATTCGGACCCATCGGGAAGGTGTTCTGACCTCTTTGACCTTTTGATGGAGCAGAATTTGGATTTTATGTTCCTGACTTGGCTTTGAGACGGTGAGTCCTCACAAAATGACTGCCAGAGGTGGTGAGGTTTGCATCTGTCTACAGAGTTTTAATGTCAACTCTGTAGCGCTGGCATTGTCCCCGGCTTTGAAATGCAAACGTTTGGAATCAGTTGGGATTCTCCGGTTCTTTGGTCTATCATCCACCAAAATTCCATGGAGATTTTACTCACTCCTGTGGCTGGAGCAAGAGAGAAACTTGACAGTTTTTCTTTTTTTAATTCATTAATAATTACCTCCGACATTTATTCTTACTGTGAATCTAAACCCCTGTCCAGAGCATGTATGGACACGTTAATTCTCTTCATCTGTGCACTCCCCCACACTCTTTATCACAACAACTGTTTTCTTTCAAGATTAGGAGCAGTGACATGCAGTCAAGGGCTGTGCCTCACCAGCAAAATATAGCTTAAAAAATGCATAAATTAAAAAAAAGCATGAGCTTTACTAATTCTGTCTTTTATCATTATAAAATATGTTTTATTTTAAAATGACCTAATTTGTTTATTTCTGGCCATCTGTCTGATTACATTGGTGTCAGTTTTGCAATTTATTTAGTCTTTATTCACTAAAAATGCGTTTTAGAAATGCAAGAGGTGAGGCAGGCAATACACCTGCCTCAAGGCAGAGGGCGCTGGTGAGCCCGGAGAATGTGACACTAAAGAATAATAACAATAGCAAATCAAGTGCAGCCGTCCAGTTATTCTTTAATATTGTTTAGCATCATTTTCTACATATTGGATTACGCTTTTAAACCCTAAACTCATGAATTTTAGACACGTCACTGGTAGCGATGTCCATTGGGACAGAAAGACTTTTAAAACTGAAGAAAGAAAAGGAAAACTTCAACAAGAAATGCATTTCTAAAGAAGGAGAGACCATAGACATAAAACAAGAGAGCAACACACGGGCTTCATTTATAACTAAAAAAAGTCAATGAAAACAATTTATTTTTTTGTAAACGGGAAAAAGGTGTTGACATTTTAAACAACCCACTTCAACTGCTGCCAGTCTAATGGTGAATAAGCTACTCTGTAGGGTTCATACGGATATAAATCTGATGAGGTCAGTGCCTCACTAGCCATGAACCTCACCGTATTGATTACGTTGTGATCTTGAGGGAAAACGTTTTTTCTGTTTTCTTTAAACCATATTGTTTTTCATTTATGATGTTGTGTTTATCTTTAAATTGAGCTCATTTATCATTGAAGATAAATTCTAAGATTTTTGAGAATTGTGGAAGGAGAGAAATTGGTCTTTAGTTTGTAAACAGGTGTTTGTCTCTGCTCTTAAAAATAGGAATCACTTTTGCAATTTTCATTTGGTTTGGGAATTTCTCAGTTTATAGTGATAAGTCACATATATATTTTAGAGGCTTAGAAATACTGTTAATTACCTTTTTCTCCGTCGTCATATCAATATCATTACAACCTGCTAAGTTTTTACTCTTGAATTTGTTAACAGTTGATATCGGCTCATTTTCATCCACTTCAGAGAATGATTGAGTGTACGATCCTTGTGATTGGGGAATATTTTCTTTGCTGGTTTTGCACATTTCCGCTGCCAAATCTGGACCCATGTTTGCAAAATAGTTGTTAAAGCGGTTTGCTGCTTCATTACTAGTATAGTGTTATACTGTTAAGTCATATGTTCGTATGATATGTTCATTTTTTTGTCCATTTTTCCCAAACTCGCCTCAGGATGTTTTTATTTTCATTCAGTAGATTATTATAGTACACTTTTTACTGTGCCGTGTTATTTCAGTTAGTTTATTTTTGTAAGACTTGTATCTCTGTTCACTTTCTTTTGAAATTTGTTTTAAGAATTCTTTATAGAGGTTATTTTTCTTTTTACAGGCATTTTGTAGACCAATAGTTAACCAAAGACATTTGGAAAATTTGTTCTCGAACTGATGAATTGGACAGTTCTTATTAAAAAGTGAGCTAAAAATATTTAAAAAAAAACCATTCATAAGCAGTGTTCACATCTTTCTCTTTGTACACAGAGTTCCAGTTTGTTCTTAATAATATTTAACAGAAATCATTGCTTTGGTCAAATCTTCTTGATGGTTGGGATGGTCCTGTAGGCCCACTTTCACTGTACATCCAACAGGCTCTCAGAAACTTTTAAATCATTTTAGATCCTAATTTGATCTGGACAGATTAGCCCAGTCATCAAAAATAGTTTTTATTTTATGAGAGCTGCCATCCTCCAAAGGATTTAGAGTGAGTTACTGATGCTTTTATTACCTGCTTTACCGATTCCCTTTATGATCAGCCATTGCTGCTGATGGTGCAGAACAGAGATGCTTGTCTACAAACCAAGACAAAAAGATGTAATCACATTACTCCAGGGATTTCCTCTCTCCACTAGATTCACGTTTTTTTTTTTTTAAATTGATTTTAAGATTTTATTAAAAAGATTCCTATCTGAGTTGAACTTCTCAGTTTTTCACCTTAATAGTTTGTTCAAATTAGTTTTTAGTTAATTTTTGCCTTTATTTTTTTTCTTATGCTGGGGTGTGACCCTTTTTTATGTATTTTATTATATTTTGGTTCTTTGCCTGCGCAGCACTCTGGGTATGTGAAGTGGTTTTCAATAAGCTTTATAAATAAACTGGTGCGAAATGCAACCCTCCACCAAACATGCGCCCTCTAAGATCTGACCTGAAATGATGACCTCGATCAGGTCCCCGTCCTGCAGCTCATCATCAGCTGACAGGCGGTGAAGCAGCTGCTGAGAAGCAGGTTGATGTCGGAACAAGAGGATCTTCTCCCCGACGCCCACCACTCTGCAGTCTGGAGCCTGAACACACACACACACACACACATACACATACACACATTTGATTTCCTGATTATTTCTGCTCATTTTTTTAAAAAAAAAACAAACCCAATCCAATGAAAGTGATGTTTTGCATGTTTTTAACATCTTTTTGTATATTTTTTCTCATGATGAAAACAAAAAGATAAAAAAATTAAAAAATTGTAAATTTAGAAAAATTATTATGCAAAAATAAACAAAATACATGAAAAAGGTTGTCGGGACATTGACAAATATTTATTTAGTTTTCTCAAACAGTAAAAGCAGCCCTATATTTGGTCTGTATGAGTGTTGAAATAGTACCTTTTAGTTTGTTTACATCAGGGGAGTGTTGATAACAAACACAAGCAGACAGAGGAAAGTCAACCATGATAAAGAACATGAACTCTGCTGTTTTAAGAACATCTAATCTCAAGCACAAACCAGTTAGCACTCGGTTAGAGCACACATGAACGCTGTGAACTGATTTTTCTGCTTCTTTCATCACTTAAAAAGCTCTATGACTATAAACATATCTGTGAGGAAGGTGAAACAAAATGAAAACTTTAAATCTGCATTTTTGGCCATAAATGATAAACTGCATCCACTGCTGTCATTTGAAACTGACCTCCAAAAATGACTTTTTTTTTTTTTTTTTGCATCATAAGGAAAACTCTGAAGTGACTCCAAGGCTGCAGACTTTCATGTGATTGCTGAGAGAACAAACTCTGCTGCCTCCTCCCCCTCAGGAGCAAATGCAGATTTTGACCTTTACATCGTGTTTACCTAAAATACATAACGGAGCAATATATTTACCTTAAAAATGCAAATGTATCAAAAGGCTTCTCTAGAGTACCATTAACCCATGATGGACATTTCAGTACGAAAGCGCCAAATAATGAAAATCCTGTGGGTATTTTTGAAGGAGAAAGCTGATCTTAGTCTTGTTCCGCTACAGTTTCTACCCATAGCATGTTAAAACAGAGGTCTAAAAACGTCTGTACATCTGATTTAAGCTAAACTGATCAACATTGTGCAATATCTGATAAGATTTCCAAATATTGTGCTTGTTTTTAGGGCACAAATGTAGGGTTGACCTTTTGCTTCTAAGTCTACAGAAAGGGTTCCCTCACATGAGCATGTCTCGTTTTAGAGTGTGGACAGGTGAATTGCTCTGGTGCAGCTGCTGTGTGGTCACTCAGGAGACGAAATGGTTTCTGAGCAGACAAAAACTCACATAAACTGACACTTTGCTGCTCGCGTCTGTGTGTTACAGAGAACAGAAGAGGTGATTGGAAAATTTTCTGCACGCTGGGCGACCGCAGACCAAAAAAAAAAAAGCAACAAACCAGCAGATGCAGCTCAGAGGTGAACAAACTTTGCCTTTGAGCTTTAAGGAAGAACCAAGTCAGCTTTACTTAAAGCTAAGTTATGTCCCTCAAAAAAGAATCAGTTGAATGTATTTTTAATGGTTAAAATAAAATAGCATAAGGCGGTCTTGAACAATAGAATGAAGAAAAGAATTGAGCGTTTCCATTTTTTAAACTGATGTTGCAGCCATGTTGATCCCACTCATCTATTCTATACATCCTCCTTCACACATGACCAGAGTTCACTTCCTGTAGGCCAGAGGTTTGAAAATGAAATGAAACATTTTCCAACTCAGACAGCAATCTCGGTCAGAGTGTATCTGTCATTTTTACAGGTGGAATAAAGGGTCTGAAAGTTTGCAGGATCCCTGACCGGTCATATGTAGAAGGTTGACCTCTGACCTGACAGGAGTAGATGGTCATCTGCATATTTTTGAGCTTCTGAGGCCTAATCAGCTGGGATAGTATCCAAACAAAGCTGGTGCATGTGAGACTGTGTTTACCTTGCGCTGGATGACCTCAGCAGCCAGCCTCTGGGCGTGCTGGTAGCTCAGGTTGCCCGCTGAGACCCGAACCATCTCTGTGTACAGCCCGAGCTTGAACTGGATCAGAGCCGACATGGTTGAACTGGAAGAGGAGAGCTCTGACATGGAGCCACTGCTTATGGAAAGACCTGGATGAATGAAGCGTTAAAAAGGGATTTAAATTCAATAAAACCTTCAGGGAGAAGCAAAGTAATGGAAGCAAAGATTCTACAAGAGACGACACGACGAGAAAACTTACTGCGAAACCCTGTGTCAGTCATGCTCTGATCGCTATCACCGCTGACTGTCAACGTGAAGAAGTGTGGTGGTCTGGTTTCCTTTCTGAGGGACTTGTCAGTAGATGACACAGGAAACAGCAGTGACACCACCCCCATTCACCACCACCCTACTTGCTCAGGCAGCAGTGCAGAATTGGGTGAACACAACTCACTTCCAGGTGTGAACACGCAAACACCTTCTGAAAGGAACATTCGGTCACAGCATGAAAATCATCGAGACAGAAGCCGTTTAAAAAGTGGAATTTATCTTTATTGAACACAGTAAAATACAGGTTAGGTTACCATTTGCTATGGAGTTCTTCCACATGGACGAGACCTTCATACCTACAAATCTGCCAGAGAAAGATCATCTGACCAGCATAAATATTTAGACTAAAAGCACAAAAAAGGAAACGAACTGAAGCTTTGGAACAGTTCCTTCCAGCAACAGTGACTGAAGAGAAATATTTACACCAGTCTTTTCTCAGAAAAGCAAATTCTGGACTGTGAGTTTGTGTGCTCGAATGACCAAAGCTGCAAATGAATGTCACAGCCTTTTTAGTCTCGACACTGAGGTGATCAGCAATTCCCATCAATTACCTGTCCAGTCAACTCCCACCTACAAAGATGAGTCTGTATATTATTTGCTGTAAACTTTTAAAGCACTTTCCCCTCATGACATTTCAAGAAGAAACACCTTCGTTAACCACTTCCTTGAGCCTCCCCCATCGTTGTTGTTAACATTTCATTACAAATACAGAGCACCAAGCAGATCAATCCAGAGCTGATTATTTAAAAAGACAAGTCACATATGAGAATATCTGTGGGAAAAGCACTCTTTTCAGAATAATCCAGATTTTTTTTTTTGCATTATCAGGACTGAAAGTGAGGTGTTGTCACAGCAGCAGATTATTTTAGCTTAAAAAAAAAACAAGTACATTCATTGAATTCTTCTTTTTGTTTGTTTACAAGCACTATTATATTTGATAGGTGCTTCTCTCCTGCATCAGGAACACAATCAAAGTGTAAACAACATCAAAGTAACATTCAGCTACAGTTCTTGGAACCTTCAAAATAAAAGCTCAGAGGCAAAACAGGAAATAACAACACAACAGATTTGTTGGAGGACCATTGGTCAGATTTTGGAGGGTTTGATTGAGACCAAGATCCTCCTGCATCATTGATAAAAAAAAATGACATGTTTACAACAAAACAAGAGAAAAACAAAGTGTTAAATGAGGACTGACTGCCTGTTGAAAGCCCTAGATTATCCCACTGAAACGTTTGAAAAATCACATATTTAAAATAAGATTCCATCTTCCTCTGCGGCTGAAAATGTTGGAGTTCAGACTTATACTCAAAAATGTAGCTTTAAAAAAACCTGACTAACATTTAAAGAGCTAAAATACACTATAGACTCCATACTAGATTCTAGTCTTCAGATTATTTTGAACAATTTTTTCCCAAACAACAACCCTATGTTTGTTCTTCTTTGAAATCTTTCTTCTTCCTCTCGTTTTTCATTTTCAGTTTTCCCTGTTCACATGAGTTTTTTCCAGTTATGACGCTCTTGCACCTGATGTGGTTTTCAAAAAAAAAAAAACATGATAAAAGTGAGCAAAATATACAGAAAATTACATCAAAACTGTTTGTACATTAAGAAACAAAAAGGCAAAAAGGTGAGGTTGAAATGGTTCGAGCTAATCTTTCTTTAAATCCCAGATAAATCCTCTCCTGTCGGACAGGTCGTACCTTGTTTGCGTCCATCAGTGTCGTGCGTTCACTGGACTGTTCTACCAGCAGAAACTTGCTGCGTGAAATACACAAGGTGCAGTGCATCTGTGTGAACTGACGGTGGCGCCCTTTGAGCCCACTAAAGAAACTCCCTTAAACAAGTTGGTACGGAGCTGAGATCACGTGGCGTTCGGGTGTGGCGGGGACATTCCACTTTCTAGTAAGCAGCATGCTCATAAATGTGAGGATCCTAATATTTCAGACTGACGGCAGCAGTTTGCATGACGAAGCAACATGACATAAGTGTGCTAATGTTCTATAATTCTCTTTAAATAAAACAGTAAATATTTGTTGATGTGGCAAATGACTGAGCTGACGTGCAAATGGTCTCTCCTCATTGGTCCACCGGCCTCCCACCTCTCTAACCAATCAGGGAGCTGCGTCTGGTGAGGTCCACGTTGCTGGCGCTGAGCTCCCGGCGGTCCGAGAGGCCAGAGTTGGCATCCTGAGAACAGAGCAGGATGAGCTGCTAAATGGCTGTTTACTGTGAGCTAACTCCCACTCCCACTGAGACTCTGGTACCTGCGTGGTTTCTTCAGTGCTCTTGTTAAGGAAGTTCAGCGAGCTGGCTCTCTTCATTCTGTATGAACACAAATATGGATCTGAATTGGATTCATTCAAATCAGGTAATAGCCAAAATGAAATACAATGTGATCTGTGCAAAACAAAGCTAAAGCCTTAGTCACAGATGCCCTTGAGGGAGGATACGGGCTGTCTGTGAGCCAGAAAGGGTCAAACCTGTACCGGGAAAGGTCATAGGCCACTCAGGGAGAATATAGAAAGAAAATGTTTGTGCACATTTTTTCTACGGCCATGCTGCAGGCAACAGGTCATAACAAGCACTTAATGTTTAGGGAAAGTAATGTACATATGTACAGATTTAGATTCATTTTTAATTAGTTTCATTTTAGTAACAAATGCATTTTCCTCAAGGAAAAACACAAACTTAAAGAAATGCTGCGTTCATGTGGTGTTGGAATGATGGTAAAAATGACTATGATTCCAAAAACACACATGAACGTCAGAAAAACAAGTCTTCCAACACTACCTGAATGCAGAGTTATTTTTGCACCTGAACAAACTATCTATTGCGAGACACCTGAAGCACAGGTGTAGGGAGGTTGCCAAATGTTTTGCATTTTGGTTTTTTTTTGCTTTTTTTTTCCATGACTGTTTGAGTTTCAATGTTTAAATTTAAAGGAATTATCTTGCTGGAATGTTCTTCTTTTTCTTCACATATCTGGTTTTCCTGACTTGTTTCACAGCAAATGATTTCTCATCATTTGCAGGTGTTTTTGTCTAAATGTTCGGTTCTGATTGGCTGCAGGAAAGTTTGCAAGTGTTCCTGATTATTTAAGGAAGTTCTGAAAATGGGCTCAGGAGGCCTTCCCTGATTCCTGTGTTGCCAAACAATTGTTTTTTTCCCCAGCAATAGGAGTAGTTTGTTGGCTGTTTTCTTTCTTTTGCCTGATTCTTTTAGTCAGCTGTTTGGACCCCACATAAAAACAGGGAAAATAAAACATTAGGATTATCAATATAATTTAATCTAATGTGGTGGACCAGATTAAATAGATGAACGGACCGCATATGGCCGTAGTTTACAAATACTTTACCATACATTGAGCCTTCACATGACAATCATGCATTCTATTTTCATGACACCAATCAAATGTCCCCTTTAAAAAAGTTATATTGTCATTTCAACATCGGATTTCTTTAGTTAAACAGGCTTGCAGTAATAAAGAGCATTTGGTGTTGATGTGGGAAAAATTCCATGGCAAGCCTGAGGAGTTCCATTCTGCAAATGGGAAGGATGAGGACTGTCACTCTAGAAACTCACCCATCCATTTTCAGAATGCGTTTAACCCAACCCAGCTACAGGCCGCCAGTCTGTTGCAGTTCTACATACTCACATTCTCGCATAGCGACATTTTAGAGTCAACAATAAACTTTCGGAGCATGTTTTTGGACTATGGGAGGAAACTGAAGAAAACAGATAAACAGGGAGAACATGCCAACTCCTCACAGAAAGATCCCAGCCAGGATGTGAACCAGTGTCTTCTTGCAGTGAGGCAAGAACCACTGGGCAACACACTGAGGCCCACTCAAGAAACCCTGGTAATATAAGTGCCTCATTGATGAGCTTGAGAGCAGCAGACAGTTTGACCTTCCATATATAGAACTCTAAAGGAGGTTTAAAGGAGAAGCTTCCTCCCACTACAAGTGATTCGTTTTTTTTTTCAAAATGAAGTGAATCTGATTTATTTTAAAACTGAAAAGCACTTCTTGGCACTATATTTAAGTCTTTGATCACTATCTGAGACCGGTACTGTTGCTCAGAGGTTTCTGCTGACTAACCCTGGGTTTCGGGGTTCTTGCGGTCCACTGCCCTGCAGCTTCTTCACCAGCATTTCACTGCTTCTTCGCAGGGCGTCGCGGATCTTCCCGAAGGAGCCGCTGCGGCGCAGAGAGCCGTTACCTTCCTGAGACCAAAAACAGGACTGTTGATTGCAGCTGAATGAAATGAGACCATGAACTATGACTGCAGGTACTTGCCCCATTCCACTCAGCAGAGTCTTCGCCCTCTCCATCCCCCCGCTGACCTCCCGACCCACTGACGCCATCCCGGCTGTGTCGTCTGTCGCTCCCTCCACCCACTCCATCCTTCAGCAGCTCCACCACTTTACTCTGGTTGATGGCATCAATACCCTAAGAGATGAAGAGCCACACACTGACAGGTCAGGCCATCTTTTCTTTGGAAAAGTTCATGAGATTATAAATCCCACTCTTTAAATGAACTTGGTTACCGAAGTGAAACCACACAAGCTAATCTAACAGCTGTAAATATTCCTGTCGTACGGGTGTTGTACCTGCTTGCGTGACCTGCTGGCGCACTCCTCCAGAGTTTCCGCTGCCTCCAGTTTGCCCTGACGACGGTACAACGCTCCCAGACTTTTGAGGGTTGTATTCACTGTTGGGCTTTGAAAGAAAAATTGAATTCTGGGATTAAATGAGTCAGAAATGATTTGCTATGTCAGTAAAAGAAACTCAGAGATTCATGAGGCTCCATTTGCCCATCAATAAGGTTTTGTTTTTTCCAAAAAAAAAAGTTTACATTTTTTTTGCAAATCAATTTCATTAGAATGTCTTTCTTCTTCTATAGTTCTATATTTACAACGTTTTCTCATTGACTGTATAGGAGAACTGGACTGAGTGAGTAATACGCTACCATTGACTGTATATAGAGCACTGACTGACCAACTTCTCTCTTCTCACGTTCCAAACAGGAAGTACCCGCTGGCAAAAAAGACAAAAAAATGCCTGGCTTCCAGCTCCAGCGAAATGAAGTCAATTAAGTTGCCATGTTTCCGTGATACGGGCTCCGCCATTTACGGCCAGATGACAGTGAATAGTCATTTCTATGGCAACTACTGTTCCTATAGAAGTCCACGCCCCTTCCACTGAAAGCGATCTCAGGAGAATCTGTCAAACAAACATTGAAATGGGCCAGCGAGCACACATGCTTTTACTGAGGCATCTGATTGGTCAGTTTGTAACTTCAATAACTTGCTATAAAGAAAAAATATGGAAAAAAATTAGTATTAGCAAGAAGATGTTAGGAAAAAGGTATCAGAGCAAGAATGTTACTCTGACATATATAATGACTGAGTAATACCTGCCTTTATCTATATAAAAGTCTTTGGGATTTTGGTTCTTCTTATTTGGAATGTGAGGGGGGACGGATCCCTCAGTCCAGTTCTTTTATACAGTCAATGCTTTTTCTATGTGACATTAAAGCTTCCTGTGGCCCACTAGAAATCTTATTGTAAAACTAAAAGGAAATTTGGTTAAAATTTTAGAAAAAATGGTTATTAAAAGTTTGTGATGACACAGCAGACTCACTGGTTTACACTACCACTTTTTGTAAATGAATGATAATAATAACAACTTTGACATATCGTGGTAGTGTTCTGATACACTCAACACATCCTGGCTCACCTGTCTACCTTGCAGGCTTTATACCAGCTCCCATACTCCACATATGGACCGGAATCTTTGCGAATACCCTGAGAATAAAGCAACAGGATAAGAAAGCATAAGGGCAGAAACAGCAGCTAAGAAACAAACTTAAAATGTAATTGATATCTTAATCAGCCTTTGCACAGTTTGGCAAGTGGAGGCTAAAAATGACAAACAGCTGACCTTGCTTTCCTCTCTCTCCTCTGCGTGCATCCAGATTGGCTTGTTGTCATCTTCAAAGTGAGCATAAAAGAAGTTGAACACGCTTAAAGTCTGCCTCTTAAGAAATTCAAAGAATAGAAGACAGTATGATGCTTTAAAGCCACTGTGGATGAAAGCTGTAAAGACTCGGCTATTTCTGTTCCAATTCCTTTTGTTCAGAACGTGAGAGGCGCTCAGGGCTTCACGGACTTAGTGAGGCAGGCAGGAGGGAAACATCAGCATTAAGCCGTGTTACACGCTCATGATAGCAGAATAATCCTGTGTCCTGCTGAGGACTGAAGTGCGGATCAGGTGTGGCCAAACCCCAGATGATTCTAGCTTTTGCTGAGCATAAATGTATGTGGAGTTTTAGTTCCTTAGTTGTGGTGCAGAACTTTTGCTTCACTTACTATTTACAGATCCAAACTCCTTCTCATGCGCTCTGGTCAGGATCTCCTTGTACAGGACTTCTGCATCTTTAAACTTGCCCTGCTTCAGGTAGCTCGTTGCCTGCAGAGAAACAGATGTATGTTTTCACATCAAAGAGGTGATCTCTGTCCAAATGAAAACTTCAAAGGATGTTTCGGACAAATGTTTTGGAAGTTCCACAAGTTTGGTCAACCGATCAGCTGATCCACTCACCAGGTTATTTTTGGTTTTGGCAACATTGGGATCGTCAGGTCCCAGCTGGGACTCGTAGATCTCCAGGGCTTGAGTGTAGTAGTACTCCACTTCCTCGTACTTGCCCTGGTTCTGGCACAGTAAGGCCAGGTTGTTGAGTTGCTTGGCCACATCTGGGTGCAACTTTCCCAGCACCTGGACGCAGACAAATCACACACATTTGCAACTCAAATTCCCGCCTGCTCATTTGATTCTGGTCAAAGAAAAATCACAGCTGCAGAGGCACACCTTCACCCTGATCTCCAGCGCTCTCTTGCAAAGTGGTTCCGCCTCCTTGTATTTGCCCCTTTTGCCATATAACACAGCCAGGTTGTTGAGGGTCGCAGCCACGGCTGGGTGGTCCTTTCCCAAAGTCTTCTCTCTGATGGCCAGGGCATCATTCAGCAAGTGAGCAGCTTCCTTATATTTGTTCTGGTCCCTTAAAGACACAACCAACAGTTTTTGTTTTAAATCCCATCACCAACAAAACAAGCTCAGCAGGGAATGGAACAAAGCTGTGCAGATTCCTCACCTGTACACCAGAGCCAGGATGTTCAGCATGGTGGCCACGTCGGGGTGGTCGTGTCCAGACGTCTTTTCCAGGTCTTCCAGCGCTTGCTTACACAGTGGCACCGCAACCTCGTAGCGCCCCTGGGAGGCGTATTGGATCACCAGGTTGTGCAGCGTCCTGAGGCGCACTGGGATCTCGTAGCCCCCGTGCTGGGCTGCCACCTCCCCACTGGGCTGAGCTGTGGGAAAACCCAGATGTCCAAGAGAATACAACTCTGAGTGCTGAGACAGTCTGAACTTCAAAGATGGTTTTAATATAAAAAAAAGACGAAAACACTGGAAATATATATACATTATGTATGTTGTATTTATTTGAATTTTATAAGTTGTAACTTTTCTTTCTTGCACTGAGGTTCACCTGGGGATTTTTGCTTTGAGTGACATAAACAAAATAGTCATTTTCCATATTTCTTTCCTATCTGTAACCATAGCAACAGGCAGAGGTGCCCACAGACGTTGCACGCTGCACGTTCAACTACAAAGACTTCAAAAACGTACACTGTGCTACAACAGATGGGACTGTAGAGAAACAGTACCAGGCTTTTATCCTCAGGCTGAAACCTTTTTCACAAACGTGCAGAGCAGCTGTGGACCCTGCTGACGTCATACCTGGTCCCTGGTCATCATCGTTGGGGAACAGGTCATCCAGACTGTCCTTTGAAGTTTCCCCACCTCCCCCTCCGCCTCCTGTGTTCTGGCTCTTCTCCTCTGCTGGGGAGGTGTCATCATCAAACTTCTTGATCTGGTTCATGAACTCCAGGTGCTTCTTTTCCTCCTCCAGCTGAGCCACACTCTGTTCGCTGCAGTGCAGTTTGTGCTGCGTCGCCGCAAGCTCGTCCCGCAGCCACTGGTTCTCTTGGCAGAGGCGGCGCACCTGTGCACGCAGCTTCTGCTTCTCAGACTCCACCGCACTCAGGTGTCCTGACAGGGCGATGATGACCTCACGGGATCAAAAATAACACAGATTACTTGATGTTTTTTTTTTAAAGAATAAAGCCAGACTAAATAAAAAGTAAAGTGCGCTTGTGTTCCTCGCCTCACTTGTGCCTCTCCTAAACCCAGCTCGATGTCTTCCAGACTCTTCCGGAGCAAGCCGGACTTCTCCTGGGCGACGGGCGGCTGAGCGCAGTCCAAGAGCGAATTGAGGATCTGGGTGTGCTCGCTGCGTAGCGTCTCCAAGCCCTGCATGACCGCTTTGGTGTTGAGGACGATCTCATCCTGGCTCAGTCGCTCCAGTGCTTCTTCACGAGGATAAACCATAGTGGACATTGCCTGGTTTCATACACACTGAGATGGAAAAGAAAAAGTTTTTAAAACGTCTTTAAACCAGCAAAATCTACACAACAGCTCCTCTTTGTATTCAGACTGTTTACATCAGAGGGAGGAAGAAAGAACAGAAAAGTTGATTTTAAAGATCCTTTTATCTTAAAAATGAGTCAACAAATCTCAGAACCAATGAAACAGTTCATGAAAGCAGCATGACAAAACACACAAGAATGCTCCAACCAAGTGTAATCAGGCAGTCAAGCAGGAAACAACAGCGCATTGGAACAGTTTATATTGCATCAGTACATAAGCTGCCTTCTGGGAGGGGCTTAGTAACATTTGAAAGAAGAAACAGGTATATTAGAGGCGGGCATTGTTTTAGACTCCCAAATGCTCCTAGTGACCTTCAGACTGAGTCACCTTTATTGATAACTGTCGATCGAAAGATCAGCAAAGAAGATGCAATGAAAGAAAAGAAACGTCAAAGCTTCAACTTCATTGTAAAGTGGGACAAAAACAGACGGTCACATTTTTCAATTCGGTTGTGATCCCTGGGTGCTTAAACAATAATCGAACAGTCTTGTCTTCACTAAACTCTTTGCTGTTGAGTGGATGTCGACTTTAACATCTGTATGTGAGGAGGGCAGCATGCCGCTAATGCAGCCTTTAAGCTTAACTATTACTGGAAAAAGACCCAAAATAGAGATTAGAAGCACCCAGGAGCCAGGGCTAACAAATGAAATGGATCATCTTAAGAGAGACGATGAGGACACTAACCTGAGCATTTTTCCTACATGAGTAAAAACCCTGAAGGGTGAATGTCCATCTGTGTGGTCTGTTTATCTGTGTTAGTTTCTGTATTAAATTATAGATGTATGTTTCACTTAATTCAATCTAAACAGAAAAAACAGACCGTAAAATGAAAAAAATGTGTCTTTCACATCTAGACAGAAAACTATTAAATATCATATATGCTTTTTATGTGATGTGGTCCCTCACTATAAAGTGGTTTTCCTGGTCTCAAAAATATTTTAATGGAAATTTGCTTACTTTGCGCATTGTATTCTGCCTCCTGATTGGTTGTAGATCATCAGTCAATGAATCTCATTTATGGCAGAATGCATTCAGGTTTTAAATTTAGATAAATTTTCAGTCACAATCAAAATTTTTGTTTTCATTCTATAATACTGGTCCTATTTGCCAACAGAGTCATTTTAAACAAGACAGAAAGGGATGAAAATGTTAAAGACCAAATCTGATGAAAATTGTGTTTTTAGTGTCTTTAACATGTTACTGTAGCCCTTTTCTGATGATGGAGGACATTTATAAAGAACATTAACTATAAAACAGAATTTCTGAGTTTTTGTTTGTACAAATTATTGCGAATCATACAAAGACGAAAAAATACTTTTTGACATAAAATGTATTTGTTTCGTAGAAAATACACTGGGCGGCTCCATTCTGATGAATCCACTTGTAGACACCTAGATCCATATACGTGTTCCGTTATCCTCGCCTGAGCGAGGGGGACCTGGTTGCAGACAAGAAGGCCCCCAAACACAACATTTAACTCAACAATCGCCGGAAGCGGCAATATCGTGACTGTAGCCGGAAGCTGAATTTGCGTATCTATACTACAAAACTCCTGCTGTAACTCAGTTCAGGTGTTTTTCTAGGGGAAGAGCATGAAAGAGTGTGTAAACAGAGAGCTCTCAGTGATAGTAAGGAGGGGCAAGGTTGCTCCATGCCAACAGTCCCACCCACAAGTTAAGAGGTGAATTTCTGGTTAACTCCTGCCTCTCTGCAGAAACTATGTCCTAAAAAATTGTAAAAGCAACAAGATTGCTTTGAGATCAAAATATGATCTGAGTTGGTTTTTAATGTCTCTATGAATTGTGTATAAATTATGTAGTGAGGGGTTTTACAACCTTAGAAAATCTACTGTAAAATTAAAGCTGGCGTCTTCATAGAATTCACCTATAGCACGCTATTTCTAGAACATAATTCCACTGACCAAACATAGATGTTTGTCCAACCTAGATTTGTATTATTTTCTTTCTTAAACGTAATTGACAAACCTAAATATTTTTCATTAATTGTGTCAATACAGCCTTCAACAATATCGCTGCATAAACATTTCATTTAATTTCAATGTTATAGAATGAGATTTCTAGAACTGCAGTGAAATATCTACGCGACTGTTTTGCGACAGAACGCCAACAATTTGCGACTTCGTGACTTTCATAATCACTTTTCCCGCTTCACCTCTGACGGTGCACCTGTTCCCCCCCCGCCCCTCCCTTGGCCGTTCCACTCCCCCCCATCTACCCCCTCCCATCCTCCTCGTGCACCGACTGCAATGCACCAATATTCACGCTCCAAATTCACTTTTATTTATTCTCTTAACCGTCTCATATCACACGGTGATGTAATGTAATAATTTGTCCCTTTCAATGCTCACATTTGATGAGAGCGTTTGAAGCTGCAGGTTGAAAGGAGGAAAATACCGGCGGATGCGTCGAGGCCCGAGACCGGGAGGGAGGCGACGTTAGTCTTGGCAGCGAATCAATGGAGGTGACCGACAAGGACGAAACTCATAAAATCCACATTTTGTCTCTTTCGAAACCCCCTTAAATACATTCACGTTTCGGCTTTCCACAATTCAGTCAACACTACAGGCCTAAGTCCGGTGCTTTTACAGAAGGGATGCACAATATTTAGCGCACTATTTTACTGCGGCTGGAAGGCTGGTGTCCGCTATCAATCACGGACGTCTGGTATTCCACTTACAGTCGGCAAAACAAAAAATAAAAACACAAAAAGTAATACCGAATGCGGGCCATAAATGCATACATCAACGTTCTTGCGAGAAAAACAACACAAATGACAATTTCCATACAATAACACATTGTAAATATGTCATTTTCGTACATATTTGTAAAAAACTAGGCTACCTTCATCGAAGACAGTGCGCCGCTTCCCGACTTTGGAACAAAGCAGCAGCTCAATGTTGTGATGCTTCGACCTGCGTCAGGCTCCGTCACTCCCTGCTACTTCCGGGAAGTTTTCAAAATAAAAGCCAAAAAATTCACACCAATGGTGACTATGCTATGCTGTAGATTTATGCAGATTATTTTTGATTTACTTGCTTCATTGGCAAGTCTGGTATCAACCACAATAAGAAGAATTAAAGGAATTTAGCAAAACAAATTTATTTAAAAATCAAAATATTTTCTGAAATTTGTAAACTTTTGTTGCTCATAAATACACCACCATTCAAAAGTTTTGGGTCATCCAGGCACCATACGGTCAAGCTGCTCCCACAACAGCTCAATGGTGTTTAGATCTGGTGACTGTGCTAGCCAGTCCATTACAGATAGAATACCAGCTGCCTGCTTTTTCTCTAAACAGTTCTTGCACAATTTGGAGGTGCAGTTTGGATCATTGTCCTGTTGTAGGATTAAACTGGCTCCACTCAAGCGTCGTCCACAGGAGCAATTTACAGACACCAGTTAACCTATGAAACGTGTTACTGAATAGCAGGAGAAAGCAAACTTCACACAAAAAGGTCCCAGTCAGGTTTTGAACCAAAGTGAAAGAGCTGACCACTACACCACCATGCAATCTGGTTGTTCCAAGACAACTAGTAGTTCCAAAGTTCTACATTCCAAGAAGTAGCGACCATTCAACTGACATGAACCTGGGGTTAAAGGTTGCAGAAACTTGCATCAAAACAGCAATCCAACATAAATACTTTCTGTTTAGATTAGAATCTTAGTCAGACTGGATTATTATTAGAATGTGCTAAAAGTACAGAGCTGCATTTACATGTATAAATTAGGAAAAAGACTGAACTCTTCACCAATGTTGTCATTTAATAGTAATACAGCACCAAAATCACTATGATAGAAACATGTTTGACTTTTCTATTTTATATCTAGTAAATGTTTTAAACACCTTTATAAACATCTAAATAGAGTTGTCTGAGATGTCCTGTAGTCATCTACAATAGATGTATGTCAGTTATCTAGTAGACATCTAAAAATATCCTAAAGATTAAATGCCTACAGATATATGACTACTGGTAGACATATAAGTAAAAAAATATTTACTTAAGAAGTACAGTTTTCTGGCATTAAATAGTCTCCAAAATCATCCTATATGCCATAAATGATGAAGAACAACAAAGCAATAGGTCTCTAAATAAAGCAATGTTTTGAACTGTTCAGGCTGAAATGTTTTTTTAATGTAACGCTGTTGTTTTTAAGTATTTATGTTGATTTCAGATTGAAAAAAAAAGCATTTTAATGATTTAGTAGACTGTAGAAACTTAATTATAATTGTTGAATTATGTTATGGATCAACAAGAGAAGGCCTACGTGTTACATTCACCTAATTCATTAAAATAGGACAAAAACATCAACCATTTGTTCAATACATTTATTACAGAGGAGCTGACTCTGGTTGAAGCTAAAAAAAAAAGTCTGTTAAGTGAAAGCACCGGGGCTTCTTAATAATGAAGCAGAAAATGGAAGCAAACATCACAACAGTTTGACAAAACAGGAATTTGAAAGTGAAGCTTCTTGTTGGGTTTTTTTTTTATGTCAGCCTCCATCAAACAAACATCTTTAGTTTTCAGTCAGTGGACACAGCACACTGATCTGCCTGTCACAGTACATGCTTGTCAGACAATCATCTCACACAAATTATGCAACTTTAAATTTGTACTTTTGTTCTGTCCTGCTGTTTTTTTTTTTTTTTGCATCTTTTAAACTAAAAACAGTAAAGGAGACACTGCTAAAAACCATGAATATTTTTATTTAAAAAAAATAAACAAATGAAACAACACTTTCACCCCAAACACAATGACAAACGCAGTCATGAAGAGCAGTACTACAAAACATGTCCAAACAAAACCAACAAAGACCTCCATTTTACAGTACAAGTACTATCTGATATGTACAAGCATCATAATCTATTATCACTGTTTTTATAGGCAGAAGGCAAAAAAACAAAATGCTGCTTAAGAAACATGGCGTGTGCAAAAATACTCTCCACAAAGTCCACGGAACCTCTCCGTACAAACAGACTGATCCTCCAACAAAGGGAGCTCAGCTCTTTCAAGCTGTGGTGGAGCGTCTCGTTTGCACAGAGGTGAGCAGCCTGGTGAAGAAGAGTCACTGATCAACAGAGGGACATCCCAGAGAAAAAAAAAAAGACTGTTGATCACTGATGGAAATTCTTAAAGGACTGAACAGCTCCTAATCTCTAACCACAGAAAGAGGAACCATCATCACAAACACGGGTCCACACAGGAAGACGGGTACAGGTAGAAACTCACAGCAACAGCAGAAGACACCGAACAACCAGCGCCTAAGAGGACTTGTGTAATCACTTTTTTTTTTTTTCTTGCTGGGAGCACCTGACAAACAGGTGTATGTCATTATTTGTATCGAATCAATAAATAATGAAGAAAATTTGAATTATAGCAGTTAAGAAACTTTAAAACAGTTAAAAAAATCAAAATAAAGTCCCAAGCTTATCAATAAAGGGATTTTTGGTTCTTTGGAGGTTGAAGTTATCGTGATTGTAATTCTGATGCTCAGAACAGACATCACCAACATGTTCAAGATTGGCCAAGCAATTGTCTTATTGTGAAATAGTATTTTAAAACTTTATTTATTTCTTTTGTCTACATTTGTTTGCAGCTGTGTAACTGCTCCTTGTTTTGGTATTTGTTTTTCAAAAAAGGGGAATTTTATGTTATCTGCAGCTCCATTTATGTGTTTAATTTTAGTTTGGATCACCCAGCACACATCAGCGACCACTCTCAAAGCCGTCTACTAAAAATCAGACAGTAATTTGTCATAAAAACATCACACAACCACAACAGACGCAGACAAATCAATCCAGCCAACGAAATTCCCCTTTCTTTAATACTGCAAAAAAAATTATATCACGTTTAGAGTCTGCAGAGAAAAAAATAACTTTAACCCTTAGATTCTGTTATATTGACCATTTGAGTCAGTTTTGACCATATAAGGGTCAAGGAAACAAGTATTATTTGCATGGATTGAATAGAAAAAAAGTTGCATGTTTTAGCTTCACATATTTAGCAGATTAAAAGTGGTTTAAACAAATCTAGTGGTGGCGTTTGTCAGCTGGTGAAAATGTGGCTAAATGAATGAAAGGGAAATTTTTTCAAGTTGGAGGTGATTTTCATTTAAAAAAAACTTTTATGGAGAAATCCTAGTTTTGATTCCAGGTGTGAACCTTTATGAATCTATAAGTGATCTCTGTCCATTAGAATGAGTTAATAAATGAAAAAAAAACCAAAAACATAAAATTAGGGTGAAACTTTTAGATTGAGTGCAGCAACAGTATCGCTGCTTCAGGAATGACTGGAGTTCAGCCGCTGACAAACGGCTGTTGGTACGTCCATCTTCCCATCAAGCCCTTCCATGATTGCCAAAAAACAAAGACGACAAGTTTTAGGATGGATGTCCTCTGCTTTGAAATCACTTATTACATTTGTAATAAGAAAAAATAAAGCTCTAAACATCTGCTTTACGTTCCCAAAAGTCTGGAGTAAAAATAAAAATCCTTGAAATTTGTAATTCAATCTAGAGCAGCGACTTAGTGTTCCATCAGTGGAAACTGGCGAGGAGATTCGGTGAGAAAAGGGGCGCTGTCGAGCAGAAAACTGAAGCTGAGATCGTAAGTGTAACACTATAACATCCACAGACACACCCTCTCCGCCGCCGCCCTTATACCCCCACACTCAAAGCAACTAGTTAAAATAAAAAAATAAAAAAACACCAGCATTAACACCATTAAAATAAACATACTTTTATAATACTTCAGTGGGGAGTTGCAGTGTAAACGACACAAAGCAAAGCTGCAAAAGCTTTTTCAATACAACCATATTATTATTATTTAATAAAATGATCATAAATGCATTTGGAACTTGCAGAACTGAAAACTGGAATTGTGTTTGCATCACCCTGTGCCGGGCTGCAAAGTCAGCCCAACCACCACTGCAGCCTGTGCATGTGAACATCAGAGAGTCATAAGGGACGCACATCGAAGGCATGGCCTCCAAACAGCATCGAAAAACAGCTTCGTTTTTTGCCCTTTTTTTTTTTTTCTTTTTAAGTTCTGAACATTTATTTCACCACAAATGCTGCACTCTCACTAATCACTCAACTATGAGACAGCAGGAGGTGGGCCTGCACCAAAATAAGAAATGAAACGTTTTATTTACTTTTTATTTTTCATCATTGACAGATTTTTTTTGTATGTCGGAAGGAAGTTGAGAGTTTATCTTGATCGCCGAAACTCCTCTTTTTTTTTTTTTTTTTGAGAAAAGTGGATGGTTTGTGCCAGTAAAGTCCTGTTTGTTGAGAATATTGTGCTTTATTATTTGTTAGAATTGGGAGGAAATAATTGAGTGTTTTACAAGCATGTTGCATATTTGGTGGCAATAAAAAAAGTTAACTGTGGTTAAAATGAATTGTTTTAAGAGTTTCATGAATGACACACAAAATACTAAAGATTCTATTTTGTTTTCCCCCACAAATGGCATGGAAATGTAGTAGATGTACTCTAGCCGTTTGACATGCTAAACTCTTTTCTAGAACCCCTTAAAACCCCAAAAAGAACGAAAAGAGATTTGATTTTAGGCTCATTTGCTCTGCGGATGAAGGCTTGATGACATCACAGCCTCCTTTTTGACTGATGAGCTCAGTCACTGTGGCTCTGTGGGGTTCAAATATTTGTCCCGTCAGTGGTGTAGCTGTAAACGTGGAGCATGCACTTGTGAATTTGATCCTTGATGTACAAAAACAAAAAACAGGCGCCCTTTGAGCCCTCAGACTCTTAAGGCTTGAAAGCAGTTTGCGGATAAATGCTGATGCATTCCTTAAAACGGAAACATAAATGGCAGTTTAAGTTGATAGATTTGTGCTGTGACCCCCCCCCAAACACATTCCATACATTCATGTGTGTAGGCATTCTTGTTGCAAACACACAGACACACAAAAAAGGGGCGTTAAAGTGACAAGTAACAGTGATCCAGAGATCCCTGCTCCTCCTCCTCCTCTCAGGCTCCAAATTAAATAAAGATGAAGGTGAATAGAGGAGATGGTCGCGCTGTGAGGGTGCTGACAGGCGGGATCTGTGTGCAAAGTTTAGACAAGAGAGCGGAAGGTCCGGTCATTGGTCGGAGGTTCTGAAGACAGCTTAGCCCTACAACAGGGGCTTGCTGTAGCCAAAAAGTCCAACAGGAAGGTACTTGACGTGAGTGGGCCACTGCGCGGCCAGCTGAAAGAACTTGACGTCGTTCCACTCCACTCCATCTATGGACACTGGTGGGAACAGAGGAGGAAGTGAGGTTCAGGGTAGGAACACTAATGCTACGTTCACACCGAATGCGATTTTTCTTATTCTCTACATTCAGATACATAAATATCTTAAATTTCAGGAGGAGAATTATCAGATTCTCCTCCATGTTGCTTTTGGACAGATCATGTCATTAATGTATCACAGGCCAAAGCCAAGTCCCTGATTGGTTGAAGCACTGAATTCTTCTTGCACTGCTGTAAGAGCGCTACACCATGCTGGACGCTTAAATTGCGCCAGAGGACATCTGATCACATCTGTACATTGATTTAAAAAGACCCACTCCAAAGAAAATCCTGCTTTTGGTGTGTTAACGTGTTCTTGGGGCCTTTTTCTCATGACATGTTCCAAGAATAAAACTGCATTTCTGAGTATATGTTTTTTCCAAATCATCATGGATCAGATGAAAATACTGTTTGAAAAGGCTCTCTTTTTTGACGCCACATGTGAAATGAGCAGGTCGAAGTCTCTCTGCTTTGCTCCATTCGGATGCTTGCATTTGCAGACAAATAGATCTGTATACGTCTTCTTTTTTCGTCTGAGCTGGCATTTGGATCAAAACTGTCGGACTGGATAGTTCAACATTGCTCACCATTTTTGTCGGATCACTAATGTTAGCTTGGGATTGTAAAAGACTAAACTAGTGGTAGAGAGTGTTAAACGGATAATGGGATATCAGCTGAGGCTTACTTCCACGCCAACAGGCCCCACAACCCAGAGGCGAATTTCTGATGAACTACTACTGCTCTGCAGAAACTATGTCCTAGAAAACGACACAGGTTTATCTGATTTTAGCTAAAAACGACAGTTATTATTAAAAAAACCACTGGGAACGCTTTTACAACAGAGCTAAAGATGACTTGACGTTAACATTGAAACTGGACGAATCGTGTACAATGTGAACCAGCTTTAAGTTACAGAAGTTTGAGTTACCTTTCAGGAAGGTCTGTTGCTGCTTGGCAGAGCAGATGAGGCGGCTGATGCCTTCAATGACCTGACTCTTTGAGTCCACATCTTTCTCTTTGGGCTTCTTTCCCAGGAAAATTGTAGGAACTGAAGCAAAACCAACGACAGAATTTCAAAACAGGTCAAAATATTGATAGAAATGAATCAACGTTTAAAATAAAAGTGAGTTTTTAATACAGGTCCTCTTCCCACCTTTTTTGTTCTTCTCCTTTGTGACCACAGTCATGGCCATAGTGTTGATCTGGGCCTGTGGGTCGCTGCTGCCCCCTCCTGGTAGCCTGCTGACCTGTAGCGAGCGGAAGGCGCTCTTCAGTGTGTTCTTGCAGCTCACATCCCGCCGCTCCCCCTCTCGCCTCTTCTCCGCCAAGGAAGCCAGCCAATAGTCCACCTGCAGGCCGATGGCGTCCACGCCGTGAGACATGCTGGGGCTCCTGCAGGAACAACATCCCCGTGAAGAACAACATCGACATCCTGTGAAGCAGCTTCTCCATCAACTTAGATTCATTAGGGAGGCTTGTTCAATGTTATTTTCTGACAAATTGAATATTTTTGGAAAAAAAACGTACAATTGATAATTATTTAATTATTTTGATTTATTCTTCAGGAACTTGGCAAAGAGTGCAGATGGTGAAACCTGAAAGGATTTGAAACGTACCCTTGAACTGTTAGCACGCTGCCCATAGAAGGGGAGGAGGGGGGAGTGGCTGCTTCTTTGATCATTCCCGTGGGAGAGCCGTGGGATGGCGGGGACGTTGACGGGACAGCCAAACTCACAGCCACTCCTTCCTCCGAGTCGCCTGCAGAAAAGTAAAAATGGACAGAAACGCCGTATGAAACCAAAGCAAATCTCCAGGGTGATCCGACTTCATGCTTCCCGAACACCCACCTGTCGGAGAACCACCAGACTCGATAAGTCCGACCTTCACCACCTGGAGGACGTCAGGAAGTTAGATTCATGTGGAAGAGACTGTTTTAGTTGGAACTTTCCTCAAAAAACTTACCCCGATGAAAGGAATAAACTTCTGGTAAGAGTCTTCGTCACGCCTGAGGGAAGAGTAGAGGAAGACGGCTATTTTTCTGGCATCCTGTAAGACCTTTAAGTGTCCCATGGGTGTTAGCACTCACGTTCTGTGTTTGCAGGTAAGCATGGCCTCGGCGATGGGCAGCTGGTGTGTAACAGTGGCTCCACTTATGTATTGAGAGATCCTTCCTGCAACATCCAGCTGATCTAAAAGCAGAGGAGCTAAAAAAAATGAGAATCCATCTAATTTAGGAGGAAAGAAATGATTAATTAGATGCATCGATTATGACCCATAAAAGATTCTGAATCGTTAGCTTAAAGCGACTGTTTGGTAGCGTTTTGTCTTTTTTTGGTGTTGACGGTCAATTGTTTTGCCTCAACAAAATCAAATATATAGACAACTAACTTGCGAAATCACATCGTACACCATCCGGAGGAAGAAAAGGAGAAGGTGAGAAACCGTGTAGGCGCTACTGCCGCGAGTGTGGCTTCAACAAGTTCTTCTGCGAGCACTTCCAACAGTTTGAGTAATACATTGGATATCCTGGAGAAACTTCCACCGTAGTCAGAAATGGCTAAGCGAATAACGAAATCAATCAGCGCTTTTATAGTGAAGGACTTGAGACCGCATTCTGAAGAGGAGAATGAGGGATTCTGATTGTTGCTCTATGCGTTAGAGCTGAGATCCCTTCCCGTCGCTTCTTCATCGGCACGGTCATCACAGCAGTAATAAAATGAACATTGTCTTCTTTACGGTTGTTGAGTTCAGGGAAACTGCTTCCCTTTGGATGCTGTGAACCATTTTTAATTCCCAAATAAAATATTTTTCATGTCAGAATTTTTGTGTTATTAAGCTATTGATCCTGAATTTACTTTAGTAGTATTGGTCTAGTGTCTTGTGATAAAGAGAAAACATTTCTAAAAAATGCAGATTCAGGACGCATTGATTATGGTTTCCTCTTAAATCATAAACGTTGCGTGAGGTGCCTTAAGATTCCCAGAACTAATACCTGTCTGCGGGGGCTCAGAGCGGCTGAACGCATCCCTCCAGACTGAATCCAGAAACGAGGAGCTGTAACGGTTGTCAAGGGATCCTAGGTGCTTAGCAACAGGATGGGAGCCTGAGAAAGTGAGAAAAGAAAACTTAAATTATCCCCAAATGTGATGCTTTATTTGTTGATGTGCTGCTAAGCTACGTTTCATAGCCTCTGTAGCCACAAAACATTTTATACATCTCTGCAAATGGGAGAAAAACAGACGCCACACCTAGAGGCACCACCAGGAAGCGCATGTGATTGAGCCAGTCGGACGTCTTGTTGGCCAGCTGGGTAACAAAGAACTGAAGGATGGCTCCCAGGTAGTTCTGGCCGCCCACCGCCACGACCTTCACAGCTCTGGGCATGGAGGAGTTACAGTTACAGCTGCAGGAAGAGGGACGGACACAGGTTATCCAACAGCTCTGATTCATGTTTGTTTACATTGAACGGACCGGAGTAAACACTGCATCTGTGTGTGCTTTCCTCACAGAAACGCATCTTTCTTCGCTCTCCCATGAGTTTTTTCTAACCCCCATAAACACGTGACAAAATGCTGAGAATTATATATGCGTTTACCAGCTGAATGACAATAAAAGTCTTGAATGCTTCTTTTTTAAAGATGAAACATTGTGCTGTTTGTTTGGACATTATTTTCCTCTAACTTGACAACTGCAGTGTTTTTTTCTGACTTACAAGACTTTAAATCTCACTGTCTACTCCTCTATCATTTACAGTAAAAGTCAGTTGTTTACAACATCCTTGAAAAGATTTTCTAGAAGAAAAGAAAAACAAGATTTAAAGCTCCTACATTTAAGGTAAAGGTCATTTAGAGAGAAATAAATTGACTCCTGGCTGACTAATACCTTAAAAAAAGCATAAATCCTTCATTAACCCTGAAACTAAAATCTAGAAAAAACTAGTTTTTGTTTCTTTTTTTTAGTTGACTTAAAAAAACAGAAAGCAAAAAAAAATTGAATATAAAGAACCTGTTACAGATAAAACAAAATCCTCAGATATTTCTAACAACTGCTGCCAAAACAGAAAATGTCACGTTTTACGTGTTTTCAAACACACCAAGATGGATTGGTGGTACATTGACTACTGTCATGAGAACAACTTACTTCCACAATTCTTTTTCACACCACTCAGCAGAGACTGATAAGTCTTTACAGTAATGGGTATCAATAGTCAAACGTGAAGACCCAATGCTAAAAGAGCTTTCAACAATGCCCCATTAGTGTGTTCTTGAACGCGTGACACATGCCCGGTGTGTACGTGGTATCACAAATCGGATCAAATCGTGAAATCCAGGACGTCCTTTAACTCAGTAAATGTTCTCAGTAAAACAGACAAATCACATATCGTTCGTGCAGCAAATTGAATGCAAAACTCACAACTTTTGTATGCGCGTCAGCACCGCGGACAGCACCGCCTGGATTTCCGCTGCTGAGCACGTGCAGACCACAGGATGCCTCTGTCCCTGGAGCTGCTCTGCAACATACTGCAAATTTTCCAAAGAGTTAGGATGTCAGATGTAACACGGATCAGAATCGTTGTCGTGGAAACCTTTACCTGCCCCTGCCACTCTGTGCCGTTCACCAAAATGAGGCTCTCGGGAAGAGCCGAGTCTGACAGCAGTATCTGGTTGAGCTGATCGTACACGGCTTTCCTCAGGGCCTGCACACATGTGGAGTATGTAAATCCCCTCCTCACACTGGTACATCTACTCTTCAGATGACTCATCAGCACATGCGTGATTCATTTCTGAGCTGCATTATCACAGCACGCGCGTTTTCTTTTGTGCTCTACAGAAATGACTGTCAAAGGCTTGTGGCGGCATACCGGCGTGCTGTGCCCTAAATCTGGAGATCTCTCTGAGTCTGAGCTGTTGGTGCGTTCACTGAGGGGCTTGGACAGCTGCCTCTCCTTCATGGGCGTGCTGCTGTTGCGCTTGTGCCGGGGTGTGTGGCCTCCCTCCAGCCTGCAGAAAAACCACAGGGCACCATCAGCAAACCAAACATTTTCATATTTGTCCCCAACAGCAATGAGGAGGTTCTTCCTCCTCTGTCATGTCACAGCCACATCTGTGTGTCCAGACCTTCACAGCTTTTTGTGTTACCTTGGCGACGGCACGGGCTGGGTTTCATTCTTGCTGCTCTTCAGGGGGGTCCGTGGTTTCTCTGCCGCCGACACAGTGATGCAGGGGCCAACGTCAGTAATGACCTCCTGATCTGTTAACTCCTAAAAACATGAACGTGCACAGTCCAAAAGACAAAATGTTCGTTTTCAAAGTACAATTTAAGCAATCTTTACACCGTCTTTGATATTTTTTTCTCCTTTTTCTGTTTCCTGTGCAGCACAGATGGGCAGTAAACTCCCTTCTCCCTCCCCCAGAGTGATTTGAATTCATTACAATTATAGTAAGCCTTTGATAAGAAAATCAGGATGATTGTAGGACAGCCTCTGCACTAACATATTTGAACTTTCTTTGTATTTATTTTTATTGTAACATTATTACATCAGTGTTATTAAGTCCTGAAAAAGTGAAAGTGATGTCACACAGTAGTAAGTGAAGGGAAATGCTCACCAGCGTGTCCGTCTCAGATGGGATCTCATCCAGGTTGCGGCTGCGGGAGGGTTTCATCTTCTCCAAGAGAGGCTGCTCCCCCTGCTGGGAAGAAGGTGGGCTAACAGTTAGACCCGATTAATGAGGCTCCAGTTAAAAAAAAAATACTTAAAAAACACAAAAACTGGTCATTTGCGGCCAGTCTATAATAAAATAAAATAATTAAGTACAAAATACAGTATTTAGAGAAGAATCAGTAGAAAAATAAGCAGTAACAAGGCTAAAATGATACATTAGCATTATTGCTAAGTAGAAAAAAACCCTACTGTGTAAAAATTTACTTTCTTTTAAATCTTCATAGCAGTCAACATATTCTGGAACTTTCTTGGTTTTTAGGGTTTTTAAATCAAATTACTGCAGACCTTTTTTTCCATTCTTATTTGATTTAAAGACAATTAGTTTTCTATTTCTAACAATATGTCTTCATATGTCAACACCACTCACCATCTTTAATGTGACTCTTAAGAGCAATATAAACTTTTTTGTCCGTAGCCAATAAAAATCAAGGTTGGAAGTCAAAAAGGAGGTAAAAAATAGAGCAAAAGTGGCTTAAATTATTATAATTTTTTATGTATTTGGCACTCCTACAATATCACACCAGCAGCACTGCTTTTAAGTCATAAATAAATGCGGTTTCCATGTGTTGTCATTGGTTTTTGTCTGGTGTTAAACTACGAAAAGCCAGGAGCCCCCTCCTGGAGAGTGAACTACTTACCGGGCTGAAAGCATCTCGACCCAAACTGCCTCTGCTGTTCAGACTTCCGAACTCTGTCTGTGAGCTTGACTGAGACATCCCCTCAAAGAACGGTCTATGCAAAAAAAAAAAAAAGGATTATTGTTTTAACTTGCACTACAACATGATCAGAACTATAATCTGTAGTTTTATCACAACTGACTCAGCTCTGTGGGACAAAAGAATTTGAGTCTGTAGCTAGAAGTGGTCATTTTGACCAGCAGGGGGAGCTCTGTACATCCTTGTAGTTTCTTACCTGAGCTTGGGTTTGGGTGTGCTGAGGATGCTGTCTGTCTCCTCCATCTCAGGCCCACTGTCACTGGGGTTGTACATCTCCAGGCTGTCGTAAAGCTCATCCAGGTCCTCCTCCACCTCTTGAATCTGCTCCCTAGACACATGCTCCAGACCAAAACCAACCTAGATGGAGACACGGCAGCGACAGGCAGATCTTTACAAGAATGGAGGAAAACTAATTTTGCTCATGCAGATTTACAGCATTTTTTTTAGAGTTTCACTTATTTCTCAATTACTTATCAAAACCAAAAAAAGTGTGTGGTGAGTTGATGTGTGTGTTAATCATTTTTTTTGTGTTGTGAAAATGAATGTACTGTTTTGAAAAAATTAAGACCCTATGAAAGTGTGTATATTTTCCCACATATTTGGACACATACACATTATATGTCAATTAGAACATCAGTGAGTTCTCCGTGTGATATAACTTGATATTAAAAAAGTTTTTAAATCAATTTAAAACTTTCAATGAAACATAATTTCATATAAGTTCAGACACTTCACACTTCAGACACATTCGAGGGACTGGTAGACACCACAAAAATGTTTCAGTGACGCAATTTCAGCTGGAGGTCATTAAAATATATAGATATTATTTTTCTGTGAGCAGGATAATTAAAAAAATGTTGTTTGATTTTTATTAAATCACTTTATTAAAAGAAAACTTTCAATATAAGGACACTGCTATATGAACATTTTTTAAGACATAGCTGATTAAAAAGGATGTGCTAATTTCCTTCACATGACAGTATTGTGTTTTGAATTGTTCTACAATAAAAGGTTTTCATTTACAGAATTTCTTAGTTTTTGAAACCTATCTGGAAATAATGCTTCATGTCTCTCATCTTTGAGCATGGCTCATAGAAACAGAAAAACTGGTGGGTTTTTTTCTCATTAAGCTATGAAAGTTAGGACTTTTTTCTCATAAAGTTATTACCTTTTTTCATGTAAATGTAGCCTATGACCTTTAAGGTCATAAGTCGTAGTTGCAGCTTTTTTTCTCGTAAATGTACAACTTTAAAGTTGTAATTTTTGGTGGTAAACTGGCCCTAATACTCCGTTGTTTGCATGTCTTTCAACTCACAATGATTCCAACACAGCAGACACTTCAAATGTCCCATCTAAGGTGGACTGTGTAAGAGAAGGGAACAGCGACTGACCTCGTCTGTGACTTTAAACCTTTTCAGGAGGGCAACAAACTTCTGCTTGATGTTGGGTTGCTGTGGAAGACAAAAGTAACATGAGAGTCCATGAGTGCAGTTCAGAACAAGTCAGGATCTACACAGTAGAACAGACTCAGCCTTTGATTAGAAGAACAGAATGAAGAAGAAAAAAAGATTTTTTATAAAATCAAAAACTTCTAGGAAAAAAAAAAAAGAATAGAAAAATAGATTTTTATGATGCTAGTTGTAGAATTTGTTCTTCATGTGGATCAAGTGTGAACAGAAGACTTACTGAGGCCATAAAGCTGACAGCCCTCACATTAAAAAGCTTTGCATGAATAACTTCAAAGTGTTTTTAGTCATCAAAAGCTGCTTAAAAAGAGAAAACAAACTTTATGTAACATGGCAAGGATGACTCATCAGTTGGGCTTTTTCTTTGTTTATATGTACTTTTTTATGGTTCAAAAGCAGTATTTTGGTCATAAAAAAACAAGTTATTTAAAAAATTTTTTGTGAATTTCATCATCTCTGGCTGACTAAAGTCTGCTGTTTGGTGCAGAGGAGCTGCACGCTCTGACAGACGCTCTACAGAGGTGGTTAACGGGGTGAATGCAGCTGCTGAAGCTGGCACTTGACAGTGCTTGGAGAGCATTCAGCTTCACCTGAACGATTAATGGAAAGGAAGAAAGCTGCACATTGAGGCGACACTGGAACTCCTGCAAGCAATTCTCTTGCAGAAGTCAACCTTTTTAAGGAAATAAAAGAAAAAAGTAAAACACGGTTTTCTTTTCTCCACAGACATATTAGCATGAACGTCCATATACAGAAGAGCAAAAATGTATTTGTGAGTCACTGATTTTGCAACTTGAGTTTGGTCTGTGCTGTTCATCACTGTCTAACTGTGAGAGACAGAATGTAAAAAAATGAATTCTGAGAAATCAGATTGTATAATTTTTAAAGATTTTGTGTATATTGGAAAAAAAAAAAACTATTAAGCTCCAACAAACAAAAGTTTTGTCCCACACAGACTTATAAGTACTTCTATAAGAAGCACTTCTATCCTACTTGCTCCCTGTATATATGTCAGCAGTTTGAACTAGTTATCTGTACAAAAGACACTTGTCCACACCCTTAAAAAAATAAAAGTAAAGCTATATTCAGTGACCACAACAACTCACGTTTATCAGCCATTTTGAATGAAAAGTCCATGTAAAAGTCCGTAAATCCATGTTTGGGATTTCCCAAGTACTAAACCCTAACTTTCCAGCGTCACTGCACAAGTGTTTAAGTCCATTCTTAGGCTCTACGTACAAACCGGTTGTTCATTGAACAAATGCTGAAAATTCAAGCAGCTGAACTTTCTGAACGCTTGAACAATGAGGTACTTGGTTTTGGTAGTGACATATGAATGCCGTCCTTTTGAATTCAGCGCTGGCAGCTACGCGCTAAGATAGATGACCAGCGACTATTGATGACATCATCAACTGGTAGTAACGTACAAATTGGAGGACACTACTTTTCCATATGTCTTCGCTTAAAGGAATAAATGTAGGGGTAGGGATAAACCTTAGGGGTAGGGAACAATATGGATTTAGCTTAACGTTTAAAGTGCATCTATAGTGAACATTACAGATCAAACCGAACTTTTAAGTTTGTTGGACAAATACTTTGCTGCTCCACTGTAGCTGCCATGCAAACTTATTTAAAAAGGCCCTTTTTAGGAAACTTTTCATAGTTAAAGAAGTGGAATTCTCTTTATCTGTTCCCATTTGTAGACTAAATGATGCGTCTCTGCTCAGCTGGACTTGAAGGAGATTCTTACAATAAACTCTAAGTCACTCTGGTAAATCATGTGGTTTGACAAACATTGACACTGAGCTAAACTGACATTAGAAAAACTACAAAGACATGCCACTGCAGGGGTATTTGTAAGGGCTTAACCTCTGTTCACACATCGCTGTGTAATGATTAGTTGACAAGCACCTGCATCCTTTGAGCCTTTTCATAGAGTCTCTTTCTTGCAGATTCACACAATTGATCGATCAGTTTGGTTCTGATATCAGTTTGTATGGGTTACACACATGGAGAGGGAGAAAACGGAAACAGTGCGAACAACAAGAAGGAGACGAGAGGACAGAGCTGACGGGCGAGGAGGTAGACCAAGGGGAGGTTTGTGGGGTGAAGTCAAATGAAATTGATGTGCCGGAGCTGCTGAACGGAGCAGGTTAGCCACAAAATGAATCAGGAGTCAAAAGAACGCAGACGGAGGACAGCGGAGACAGGCAGAGGGATGGATGAGGCGAGGCTTTGCTTTATTCTTACTCGGGTGATGGCGGCGTTGGAAGGAAGCTTACGCCTCGGCTTTTTCTTCCTCACCTCGTCGTCTTCATCATACAGATACTAAAGGAGGCAGGCAGACAACAGAAAGATAGACGCAGAATGAATAAAAACTACACATAAAAAATGCATATTCAAATTATTTCCACAATCTTTTTCACAAACATTGCTGTATATCTTGACACTTTTTGGGTAATTTTAACACAAAGCTTTAAAAGAAAAGGTTGTTTTTTGTAGAGAAGTCTTTATAACTAATTGTTTTCATAAAAAGTAGAATTTTACACTTTTAATATACACGTAACTAATGCAAAACTGCATCTATGTTTGCAAGAAGATGAACATAATCTGAAGAAATTCTTCTACGGAAAATGTTGAAACTCTCAAAATGATGACAAGAAGAAAAATACTGAAAACGTGACATCTTTTTCCTTCCTGAAAACACTTTATGACGGAGGCAACGTTTTTTCAGAGAAGGAAAAAGTAAGAAAAGGACAACAGCTGTCATCTGAAGCAAACTCGAAGAGGATCTATTCTGTCCAGGCTGGACAACTGGTTGGTTTTTTTTTTTTCTATTTTTATTTGACACGGATGCTGCAGGGCTAACAGCGCAGCAGACCTGATTTTACTGCTTCAGGTTAATGCCTGGTCCAACTTTTAGTAGATATGCTGGATTATTTTTATCAAACTCAAAATGATCGTCCAAAGTTCATCAGGTTTTCTTCAAATAAAAAAAATTAAGTCCTGTTTCCATTGATAGGTGCATGCTCCTTGTGCGGACAATCAAGAGTGTAGTTTGAGTAGACACCCCACAGGTGTCCTGCATATCACCTGCACACCCCGCACAAGCAGAATTTGCTCACAGTCAGCAAGGAACCAGTACTCCTACCTTACTAACGACTGGAGTGTGCATAGAACTTATATTATCTTCACAATATATTTATCACATGCACAACAATGGTACATTCCATTTTCAGGATGTCCCTTGCACTGGACACGCACAAGCTACAAGGGGGCTTGCACTCTCTACAACCCTTCACGGGCCCGAACGGTCCAAAAACCCGCTGCAGCCTTGCAGATCAACCCCCGTACGGGTCCGAGTGACTGAGGCTTTAGGTGTGAATTTGAGTGTGTGTGATTGCGTGGCGACGTGTTCAGGATGCATCCTGCATTTACTCAGCAGTAGCTGTTATAGGCTCCAGCAACTCACTGACCCCGAAAGGGATTTAGCAAGTTAATAAAAATGGATGGATGAGCCTAAATGTAACCATTGAAACCCCCTTGTAGTCTTTTCATTGGGCACTTGGCAGCTTTATCTCATATCTCTGCTGTCTGTTCAATCTCCTGCACAGATGGGCACCAATCCCCGCCCTCCCAACATCCCCGGAGACCAGTCTCCTTCTCTTTCATAACCAAAGAGTCCGACACAATGAAGACACCATAAGGACTCTGCTGAAGCTTGCAGCAATTAAACAGTGAGCTTCAATCGTGTTTGTGCAAGCGACTCCATACAAACAACCAAAGGAAAATAAGGGAAACTGATGCAAATTCTCCTTTTTGTGCTTTCTTTATATTGAGTTATGTCAGAATAATTCAACTTGTTTTGATGGAAATAGGGGAACACATTGTAGCTGGCATGGCAGAGCAATTACACGTGGAAATGTCCAAATCTCACCTGTCCGTGAATGGGGTCATCACTGCCTTCCTGTTCTGACGAGTAGCTTTCTTCGTCTTCCTCAGAGTAGTTGTCGATGTCTGGAGAACGGTCTGAAAAAAAAAAAAAACCAAGGGGAAAAAAGACAGTCAGAAAAAGTGTAAGGAATAGAGTGATGGGCGAGGGACGTGGACGCACGCACCAGACATCTTGGCCTTGGGTCCCTCGTGGTCGATGGGCTGACTGCTCAGAGAGTACACTCTTATTTCAGCCACAGGCACGGAGGCGTCCTTCAACTGGCTGTGGAGCCCCAGAACCTGAGCGCCCTCACTGGGGTGCTGCATCACCTTCAGTTTGCAAAAAAACAAGAATTGAGTGTCAAACATATTTATATAGACGTCTCAATCAACCGCAGGGCTGGATTGTCAAAGTCAAAGCATATATTAGGATAAAAAGGTTTATTTCCTGAACCCTGTCAGATAACACAAACACACACACAGTGACATCTAGCTTCTATCAGCAGTCTGATCACACAAGCGAAGGTAATGAAGTCTGAACAGCTCATTATAAAGACAACCGTATCCACAGATTAAAAGGAGGATATTACTCCTGTACATCCAGCTGCTCAGCCCCCCCACCCCCAACCCCCGCTTCGATGGATGCTCCCTGCAGTTACTAATTTTAACTCATTTTCTAGTCTGAACGACAAACGGCATGAAGACACAATATGCATTTTCAAAGAGATCTTATTGCTCCTGAATGGAAACGGAACAGCCGTTGCTCAACCGCACACAGACGATTGTCAAACACGACAAAGGTTATTTTATTCTAAAAATAGGACGAAAAACAAAAGGACACGTTTACAAAGTGATGCTGGGTGATGCTTTCCTACGCGTTGGCCCCTTACTGACAATGTGCAAACGCTGCACGCACGGGGAGTAGGACGCCACATAAACTGCGCCCTGATGGTCTAATCTCCTCATTTCTAACAGTAAAGCTGCAAGCACAAAGCATGCAACGGGGAGACGAGGAGTGCAAATGAACCCTTTGTAAAGTGCACATGATTTATGAAGGTTGAAAAAAAATAAAAGAAAACGCGTCTCTCCTACTTACACTTACATGTCGTTTTAAGTGATTTCTACGATCTGTCCTTCGCAGCATAACCGTAGAAAAATGTTCATGAATATGTTGAATCTACGGGCAAACCGAGCGGTCCACAATCCGTACAGATGTTGACCCAAATGTTGTTTGCTACAAGCGATCTACAATCTTAAAATTTCTTGAGGGCAACCCGGTTGCCATGCACAGGTTTGCCCTTTTTTTTTTTTCACTGCAGACTGTCCGTATCTAGCCGGAAGGACAGTTGTTACTATGGCTCAAGTACCACTGTCTCGTAAAAAGCGTACCCAGTCAAACTTTGACCCATCTTAAAAGATTTTACAGTCAAGGCCTTCCTCTCAGAGCTAAGGTCAGTTTGTGGCTTTGGGAATCTGCACTGTTTGCACCCTTCCTGCCAGCAAATTTTACAACTTGAACTCTGTGGAGTCCTTTTTTGACCCCTTTTTTTTGCATATACAGCCATGTTATGTGTTACTGTCCTCACAGTTTTTAAGAAGTTCATTTAATCTGATTCATCTCCAGTTTTGCGTGTTAGCACACTTAAGCCGATGATGAAAATAAAAAAAAGGAAACTTAATTCAGTCCATTAGTCTAATGAATTTTAATGGAATCTTTTGCCTCCTTTTCATAGTATCCGGTGTTTACTTTTTAAGTATTCTGTATCCAAATGTAGAATTAACAGCAGCAAACAGAGAATCCTGAGAGAAGCTGTTGTTTTATCCGACATATTCCACAGGTACAACAGAAGAAGAGTTTGAACCTTTGGAGCGACGGCCTTTTTGAATCCCCTGTCCTTTGTGGAGCACTCAGCAGTCAACCTGTCAGCTGAAGGAGCATAAAACTCCACTTTATTTAACATGCAGAGACCGCCAGAGGCAGCCAGCATGCACCAAAGCAATAGAGTAAGATCCCATTTTAGAAACAGATGGCTTTTCATTCTAACTGGCTGTCTGCTCCGTGTCGGCATGCTCTGCATCAGCTTATCGTATATGCTATGGTCTGATTTAGAGCAAAGCCTCTGATCATTTTTGAGACATCCCATAGAGCAAACCCATTACCTGATTAAGTCCGAACGCCCTTCTCACTCCAGCCGCCCCTTTGCTCAAGGTGCTCTGTCTTTTTATGAATTCCCGTTTCATTTTTTACAGTCAGCTGTGACTTCCAGCAGGACTTCATGAAGTGCAGCAAACGTTCACATGTGCACATAGAGCCATCCGTCATCATTAGCGGTCCTTTTAGGACGGATTGCGTGAAGCAGACAGTATAAAGATGTCGACATTAGAGGGGGAAAAAAAATACTTAGTCTTAACTGAAATATAGATTTATGGCGACATTCGTGAAGGGCAGAGGTTGACCGCCAGTCCAAACACTCCACTCTAGCAAACTTAATGAAATGTTCTGATGGATGAAGCAGTGACATGAAAGCATATGAGCTTGAAGGGCATCCTGCAATAATAGATGTAAAATGCAAAAATACTTCCAAAACTTTGTTAAAATTTGGTTTTAAACAACAGCATTTTTAAGTCTTTAAACTCCTATCTTTTGATCTATTTTAACATCACCAACAATGGTCTTTTCATTATGATTTTGCTGTTTGTAGCCAAAATCAACAAACCTCCAAGACATAGTTTCTGCAGAGAGGCAGGAGTTCATAACAAATTTGCTCCTGGGTTGTGGGTGGGACTGTTGGTGTGGAGTTTGCCCACTCGTGTATCCCCGGTCCCCCATCTGTTCACAAGCACTCCCACTAGCTTACAGACTCTCACACCCCGAACCTAACATTACTGGAGCAACAAAAAAGGCGAGTAATACCGGAGCTATCCAGCCGTAGAGTTTTGATCCAGATTCTACCTCAGAGGAGGAAAACAAAGACATACATGGATCCATTTGTCTATAAGTGGATGCATCAGAATGAGGTGCAGCAGGGAGCTTGTTGCACGCCCAGCATATTTTCTACGTCACAAATAAGCTTTTTTTCCCCGATAATCATTTTTTTCAACGACTTGAAAAAAGTAATACTTAAAAAATGCATTTTTAAGCTTAATTTCCCTTCTTTACGTCTTCCATCATCAGAAAAATGTCTCAAGAACCTGTTAAAAACACCATTTTCATGTAACCCTTCAAGCATCTTCTCCAACTCATTAAATGACACGGTTGTTTTGTGCCTTTGTCAACATCCCTGCCCATATGCAAACAGTTCAGCACCTCTCATACTGTTGTTGAAGGAACTGTTGACAAAAGCCAGACACAGCTCGAATGCAATGTGACTAAAAGGGAGCCATTAATCTTTCTTAACACAAACAAATATTATCTATATCTATAAATCTCTATCTATAAATATAATCTAAGAGCAGTTCTTACATCTAAATAAAAAAAAAAAAAACTGCAAAAGCTCACAGCTTTGATAGTTTTTTTTGCTTTAAACACTTGTTTTGCCACAAAATCTTCCAAACTAACAAATCTAAGACTTTATAAACTGAGTTGGACTTTAAGGTTTAAGGAAAATGGAATACCTCTGCCATGTTGATCAGGCCCAGAGCCAGAGTCTTGTAGCCCAGGATGGTCCGGTTCTTGTATCTCTTTCGTCTCTGCAGCATGATCTGAAGCTTGTTGGCGTCCCTCTTTAAAAAGTGGGGGTACTGCGTGTAAAATGACAGGCGTTACAGGTCTTATTCAGGTTTGTTTTTCCAACGCCACATAACTGGACAGATTTTGACCAACCCACAACAAATTTACCGTCAAGACACCCAACCCATCATCACTGTAATTTGAACTAGGATATGTCCTGTGACATGACTGTGCTGCTCAGCTATGGGGGTTTCCTCTCTGCAGCCTTGTGCCTGCTGCAGCTTTCATATATAATGTATACGGTCTGGCTCAGTGCACCCTGGAAGATCCACAGAGAAAACCTCTGTGACCTTTTAGCAGCATTTGGAAACATGGAAGTACGAATGGATGATTTGGAGCAGAAACATCCCTACTGGGAAGTGGATTAACCATGCTCTGTCTGAGCAGACTGTACGTTCATGTAAACAGGTTGACGCTGCAAACCTTCTTCTCAGGCTTCACTCCAGACAACTGAGACAGAGTGGACTTTTATACTAGATCTAATCTGTTTTTTTGTTTTGTTTTAGTGTAGAACTTTCTTTTTTCCTTTGTTCATGAAAACAAAAGAACATAAAGGTCAGTAATATTATAAACTGTGTATTACAATCCTGCTACAAATTCACTCCAAATTTGGCAGTGTAATTTTTAAGGCATTTTAGTCTCACAGCGAGGCAAAAAGTCCAGAAAAAAATACTAATTTAGTGCGAGATTTCCCAAAAACTGTTGTATGAAGAATCCAATCAAACTTTATTGGTACCTTTTAAAACAAATGAATTTAAGAAGAAAACTCAGAAAAACTCAGAGAAAAAAATGGCAACAATAATAAAATCATAGAATAAAAAGAAGATAAAAAAGAATGCTGTGAGATATAGTTATAAAAAAATACAATAAAATGAAGCAAAATTAAAGCAATGGAATGTAAAAAATGTTTTTTTTTTTATTAAAGCCATAATTATTTAATCGTATTAAGACAATTGGCAAAATGCCGAGTTATAACATAATTATTTATTTTCTGAAAGTCAACAAAATGTTTATTTTTGTCTTCCATTTTGATTGGCTTTTCTGTAATTACCTGCAGGGAGAAGGTGAGCTGCAGGTCGGTTTCTGTCAGGCCTGCAGAGGACAGCAGGATCTCATTGGAGCGCAGAATACGCTTGGATCCCTGTGGAAGCAGAGACGTGAGAGAAGGAGTTAGGATCAAAGAAAAGGAGAGCGAGCTCTGGTAAAGTTAAGCAAATGTTAAGTATTAAACTTTATCAATCACAGTAAGATGAGCACAAACAAGAAGAACAGGAAGGAAGTGACAGTGATGTGACCATAACATCGTGTCAAAGCAGCTGGGCCGTCGCTGCCGGTTGAAAAGTACATTTAATATTCTGGTGCAATTACATTTACTTTGCATTCAGAAAATGTACTTTACAGATAATTGTTTAGTGACTGTAGGACAAGCAGTGCATTGTAGGAGTCGACATTTTCTGCTGTTTTATATCATATGACATTTTTTAAGAGTTTTGTTCAACTGGATGCCGTCTGTTAAAGGCTGTGCCACAATGTCTGCTGACTGACTTTAGAGTGCGCCTTGCTCACGTTCAAACATGACTCTATATGAATTTAAGGGACAAATTGCTATGTTTGTGATATTGTTTATGGATTTCTATAGATAGGACGAAGACCAAGGTGAAAACTGATCGACCCACAGCACGTAAAATACCTAAAACACTTCTGATGTTCCTTCTTACTGATCCAAAAATTGATCCAAACTGTACCTTTAAAACCATGACATGATCCCAACAGTGAGTCTCGTGACCTGCTGCACTTATAAATTTCAATTTTTTTTTTCAATGACTAAGGCTACGGTCACATATCCCAAAATGTCACCGTACGGCGACCGAAATGCAAGTTTTTCAGCAAATGCGGCAGGTGCTGCACGACGGCATTTGTAATCGGGAGGCGGCCTTTTTACACGCGAGGGCCACAGAGGTTTTAAGAAAAGGTTACAATTTCACAGCGCAAAAGTTGACATCGATCAGTGGCCGCCCAGGTACATTTCGAGGTCTTGGGGTGACAGTCCAGTGAAAGGCGGGGATGCCGGCATTATGAAATCGGGTGGCCACAGGTTCGTGGCAGCCGGATCGCTGGCTGGCAGCAGCTCTGACTGGACGATGTGTGAATGACGATGACTCTACTAACGGGCTAAAGTTTGACTTGTGATTGACTTCGTTTCATCATACCTGTAGTTTGACTGCAATGACAACTGAAGTCAGGTCCTTGTCCAGCTCCTTCAACATGATCAGCTTCTTCAGGGTCAGATTAAAAAGCCTGGAGGAGAAAAAAAATCAAGGTCACTGATAACATCCTGAATATTCAGGTCCCTTGTTGTGTCATTAAAAAAAAAAAAAGTATGTCATTTTATTTTATTATGACTCATCCAAGTTTTCATCATCAGAACACATTGGATTCATAAATAGTTTTTGTAAAATGTTCATATTTATTACATTTTTACTTCAGTAAATGGGTGATGTCCTATTGGACATTAAAAAAAAAAGTAGTGAACATGGTGTTTGAATTGTATTAAAATCCAGGGCTGTAAAAAGTCCTGCACTATAGTCTTTCAGGGGTTAGGAAGTAATGGGGGAATTCGGACACAGCCCAGGAAAATGTTTGCTTTGGGAAATACAGTCGTTGAGGAATGAATAAACACAAAATGGAGAGAATACAGCTTCATGTCACCAGAACAAATAAAAGTTCTGCAATTAAATAAGTTCTTTCATATCTTGAATGGCCTTGAAGCAGCTTTTGAGCTTATTTTTGCATCAGTTTTCATTCCTGCCTCTTAAAAAATGCAATTAAACAATAATAAAGGAATAAAAAGGCAGCTTGAAAAGGTTGAGCATTTATCTGATGAGCTAAATCAGACCAAAATGGCACTGAAAATACCTGATGTTTGCTCCAAGTCTAGTTTTCCAACTTAAACAAACACTTGGGAGAACAAAAACACGCACTAAATGCTTCTAAATGAGCGCGCACACACACACAGGGCCAAATACTAAAAGACCAGACACTTTATGAACATGCACACAGTCAGGGGTCAGTCTGCCTAAGAATTCACATCGAGGAATAAAGTGAGTAATCTCCAGTCCAGAGGGGAAAATGCTGCAAAACACAAAGTAGGAGTCTAAGCAACAAAAGAACGTGACAAGAACACAGAGAAACTGACAAAGAAAGGAAATGGAAAAGCAACGAATTAGACTAGAGTTATGCAAAAATGTAAAAACTAAACTGAAAAGGAAATCTAGAAAGCAAAAACAGTTAATGATAAGGTTTGTAAAGATACAAAAAAAACCTCTGTGACACAGATTTAACAAAAAAAGGTAAATAAAAACAGAAAATGCCCCAAAAATTTAGCATATGCAAAAAGGAAGAGGTTAAAGATGTCATTTTTAAAATAAAAAGTGTTACGTATAATCTATTTTCACACCATTCTTCTGTCGGAAATGAAAACAACAACAGCAAATGCCTCGCATGAATCAATAGTCCAAACAGGACAGAGGGTATGTGAGGACATCTGGAGCAAGTTCTACCCAGACCACATCAGCCAAACCTTCACTTTTCATCCTCTGAAGATTAAAGGCAGTCAGGATGGACAAAAGGATTCGACTTTCATCCCAGCACACCTCTCCTGCCTCAGCCTCTCCTTAACTTATCTGGGACTTCCCCAGAACCATCGCCACTCGCTGCCTTTCATCAGCCTCTAAGTGCTCCCATTCCAAACACACGGGCGGACAAGTGGCCTCCACTGCTGCTGATGCAATGCAGGGGAAAGTCCAAACAATGTGAGGCTGTTCCCTTCCAAATCAAAGCCTTCCAAGTTGCCGATAAAAGTGGGCAGGAGAGACATAATCCATGAATACAAACACATTGATTTTTCTTTCTTTTTTTTTTCTGCTGCTGCTGCTGGAGGGAGCAGCTAAGTGCAGCTTCTGCCTCCTCCTGCTGAATGTGAGTGGGATGGATGGAGGTGGAGGCAGAGAAGGCCAGGTGCCGGGGTCGGTTTTAGATGAAGCAGGAGTGAGGGGGCAGGTAGATGTACTTAAATGTGAATTACATCAGTTTGACAGATCAGAATTAAAACCCCATGTTTGAATCACGCAGAAATAAAAAACAACCTGTTAACCCTTCATAGTCTCTGAACTCACCAGTCCGCCTGTCAATTACATTAACCATTTATGATAATGTCGGAGTGACACAGACGTCCTCATTATTATAGTTTTCATTCAAAATGTAGGTTTCAAAAGCTTGACTTTTTGGTTTAAATCAAACAAAGTTGTAGACAGTTGGAATAAACCATTGGAACATTACATAAAGTTTAGTGAAGCTTCAGCCGGGTTTTTTTTTAGACGTTTTTTACTTAGTTTTGACCTTCTCTTTGATTATTTATGGATTTATACATTTTTATTTTATCTCTACATGCTTAATATTTTGTTCTAAAACATTAAAAACGTTTTTTTCCCCTGAGTTTTTTAGTAAAACATGAACTCTGAGTTGAGTTTTTTTGAAAAGTTACAGTTTTATTGTGGACTTATTGTGTAATATAATACGAATATCTGGCAATGAAAAAAAAAACTACCTGGGTTTGCACCAAAAATATGCATATCAGCCATTGCCACAAAAATGGACAAATGATTATGCTACGTTCACAAAGGGCTTTGAATTGTACGTTCAAACAACCGCTTTCAATTAATGTGTTAGCGCACATATATATGCATTTTGGGATTCCGCGCTCAAAACCTACGCAATTTTTTAAGTCTTTTTTTTGCTCTACGTACAAAACGTGCAGCGATTGCGCATGTGTCAAAAGTTAAACCATTTGACCATTTGGTCCTTTTTCCGAACACAAGTTTCACAACACAAGGGCCAACTGTTCCAACATCGATCAGCAAGGAGAAATGAATAATTGCGGTTTGTGTCTGGCCAGAATTATATGAAGTAAGTCTGTCATAAACACAATAGAAAATTAAAGCCTGTGGCAAGATTCATGAAATGTTGCCATTTTGTACCAAGATTTTTCCCACTGCAGGTACATGCGCTAGTATGAGGTAGCGACAGTCCTGTGTGAACACTGAATGCTAAAAGCACAATCAATAACCCACGTTCAGCACATTCTTGTAGATGCCAGTGTGTAAGATTGTAGAAAATAAAATAACATTCAAAAAGGCCAATTAAGGGTTAATAATAATTTCAATAACTCATCAATTGTGTAGATGCTCTTAAATGTTTTCCACTGTCAGCTTGAGGATCAATGATTTTCAGACACAAACAGACCAAAGCAGGGTCAGCACAGGCAACAACAGAGTCATATGGTAAAGGTCACACAATCTGCAGGCCGCCAACACTTCCTTTATGGACCGTTGCTTACTTCTGCTGCACAGTCTGCCACTGTACCCACAGCATTCTGCACCGTGTTATTATTTACAGCAAAAGAAGCAACGAGGGGAACGCAGGAGGACAAAAATGAATCGTTTGACAGCGTGGCAGCATTTAGGAGTCTGCATGGAAGCATGCTTATGAGCTTGACAGTAGGGAAAATTATCGGCTTGCTTTGATGTTCTTGAAAAAAAATATTACAGGCCTGTTTCCAGGCATCAACAGCAGATATATAATTATATAGGCTGCATGGCACACTGTGAAAAACAACAAAAACATCAGACTTCCTGGAAAGGTGGTCACGCCATGAGTTTGATTCATTCCCAAAGGGATGAAATCTCTTGGAGCCAAATCTATTTTTCATCCAGATAATTGGCTCCAAGAGTCACGGGATGGATTAAGCAAAAGCTTTGGTGATTTAATTCCCATTTAAAAAAACATTCTGAAGGTGTTGGTGCTGATTCTAACAAAACATTTTGGTCATATGGGGACAAGAAAGTGTGTCAACGTTCCTACAATCAGGAAGAAATCCTATAAAGAGGAACTCAATACACCTAACGCCTTGCAAGTTTTACTTAAAACCCGTCACTAAAATATCTCTCTAATAAGTGAAAGTGGAAAAATAAAAACTTCAAAAAACAAGTAAGCTTTAATTTATGTTGGATTTGGTCACCAAAACACTGATTTTACTAAATTTACTTTACAAATTTGAATAAACATAAATGTTTAAAGTGAATTTTCTTTCTATATGTCCTGCATCATCAGAAAAAACACCATATTCCTTGGAGCGGGTTTTCAAATAATTCATTTTGCATTTACAAGTAAAGATCAATTTGATGTCACAGCTGAAGATCAGGAGGTAAAAACGCCTTCAGTCAACTTGGAAAATAAATTATTTTCTAAAAAGAAAAAGACTCCAGAGGAAACACTTTTCACTGGCAGTGCGCCTGACACTGCAGAACTAACACATTCTCCAGAGGACTATATTTACCAGGCTGCTTAAATAAACAAATCTGTTGAAACAGCCACACCACAGCCATGAGTAGAAGTGTAGATGACGCTGCTGGGTTTAAAAGGTTAAAACCCAAACCCTGATCTTCTAGAACATCCATTTGTTAAACCATGAATCTTTACAATGCCACTCGGTCAGGTTGACGGAGAATGTTTTCGTGGAAAAATGCTAGAGCCAAACGTATAAATAAATAGTTACTGACCCAGTCAAGTGAGCAGGTTTAATAGAATATAAACTTTAAAAAGCAACTGTTATTAAATATTCCATTATATAGGAGCAGACTGAGAAGAAACCCCTGAGTTTAACTCACCTCTGACTCACAACATGCAGTTCTTTTGGAGCAGCTGCTGATATTTCATAGTTTTATTTGCTCAGAGAAAAAGATGTAGGCGGATAAAACGGGGGGCCGGGATGGAGGCAGGAACTGGTTTGATATTTTATGTAGGCAGGCTGACCTATGATCTCTTTTAAAGGCCAGTCACTTAGAAGTAAAGACAGAGTGAATGTTTATCCCAGTGCAGGAGTGAAAAACAGAAAAGAATGTATAAAAATATTTATGCATCTTATGGAGAGAAAATTGATGACTCACTTTGAGTACATTATGGCTCGCTTATATTTATGCGGGAGATGTATAGCAACAATTCCTGTAATAGCACCCACAATGCAACTTGACATTCAAAAGAGCAAATCATCATATAAGTATAAGAGGCGAACCATCTTTTGTTAAAAAAACATTTTGGTTCAATAGAAAAGCACCATCATTTCTGCACATGGACCTTCAATTTTTGGAATGGATTCATTACTGAGGTATAAAAAGCATATGCATGACCAGTGGCGTATCAGTACCTGGTCAAAAATGGAATTTAAATGTTATTTTAAAAAGTCCTTAAAAAGTGTAATATCCATTGATTGTTTTATGAATTGTAGAAATAATAGTATGTGGGGAAATGTGCTAATTTAAAGGTCCTGTGTCTTTAAGGGGAAGGTGCCTATGGTTGCCATGACAACAGCCGGTCAGAGGTGGTATGACCTTGACATGTAAAATAAACAACAACGTGGTGCATACCCGGCGGGAAAATAGTCTTTGCGCCCACCTCCACGTCATCTCCTCGTTTAGGTGCTCCTGCTTGATGGTTGTTCTCTGCCTGCCGTCCACCTGACTCCCAGCAATTCCTTCATTCTTTCCTTTAAGTAACGGCCTCCTTTCCTCAGCATATGATCTCCCTCTTGTCAGAGCTTCAAGCCCTCAGTTAACCACATTAGGAGTGCGTTTCTTACAGAAACGTAACTCGGGTCCTGTCTTTTCTCAGAACACTCGCTCCATCTGATCTCCTGTCTTAAATAACATGGTGGTTCCGTCTCCCCTCACCAACTCTGATCAATGTCAGCTCTGGCACTGTCCTTTAAGGGCCTCTCACGCTCCCCTTCTCCATTATTTTTGGTATTTCCATTGTTTGGATCAATCTTTTTGGTGAGTGATCACCATCTGTACACTTTGTAGGATCTCATGTCTAGTAAATGATGATTTTTAGCCTACACAATTTAGAAAATCTTTCAAGCAAATTCAAAATGTACAGCTTCCTGAATTGAATTTAAGCAAACTCAAAGATTTAAAAAACTAAAATAAGTCTCTGGAGTTTTGAGCACAATGCTCAAGATTACAGAGAGATGGTAAAAACAATAAAGGCATCTTGTTTTATTAAAAAAAAAAGCAGGCCAACTAACAGGACAGAAAATAACATCTAAAAGGATCAAAATATTGTTTAATTAAAGAGGAAAAAAGCTTTAGAGTGTTTGAAGTTCCATTCCGTGAAAAGCACGTAAAAAGGGTTTAAAGTTGATAAAAAGAAAACATGATCCAAAAGGTCCAGTTGATGGTGCTGAAGCCTGTTCTGTCAAGCTTTATTTAAACATCAATATTACATGTGAACAAATATTTAAAGATTTACTTTGAAAAGGGTTTTGTTCTGGTTGCCTCCTAGGAGGAAGTTGCCACAGTAAATACATAAGTGAGAAAACTTTGAGAAGGTTTTCATGCCGGATGCCCTTTGCAACACAACTGAACTGTGACAAAACCTTTTCTTAAAACTGCAACTTCCTGTTTACAAGCACTCTGCCTTTCTGCTTGCTAAGCTGCAGGAGAAGACAAGATAAGGGGGAAAATAATATAAAAAGAAAGTGATGAGCCTAACTGTGTGATTTGATCTAAATACAGAAATAAAGAGCTTCCTGTGCAACGATTTGAAGTTTCATTGAATGTCCAACAAATGCAGAATTGTAGCTTTGGATGCCACAAATGGTGGCTGTCCATCGTGTTCAGGACTATATGATTGAGTGAGCGTGTTTGAGGAGGGGAGCAATGCCCAAACGCATCTACAAATCCACACAAACTCCTACAGGGACAGAAAGACAACAGCTCTCATGCTAATGAACCTGTGCATCAAATCCCAAGCTCACACAGGCAAACACTGCATGAACACCGTGAGAGTCTGAAGACAAATGAAAGACGAGCGAGATTAAACAACTTCTCGCAGTATGGATGCTCGTGGGCCAGAAGAATAACAATCGCTTGGCTTCTGACTAACAATGGCCTTAAAATAGCTCTTGGCTGAGCGGACGAGGCATGTGAAGATGTCAACAGCTTCGGAGCGCAGTTGAAGAAGATATTCCGCTGCTCTAAATTCCACTACAAAAGCAATTTTAAAGTCATGTCAGGCTCTCAAGCTGCATCACTGCAGCAAAATGTACATGAGAATGTGACAACAGCATGAACAGGAGTCTGACGCTTTCATTCATGAAACGGCAGATTATGAATCAATGAGTCATTCAGCTGACCTAAGAAGAAATTGATTGGATCAGGTAATGAGTTTAAAAAATAAAAGCCATTTAGGGAGGTTTGATAGCTTGATGGTCATTGATTTTCAGCCCCTTCCAAACATGTGGCATTCTTTTTGGTTAGGTCTGTCTTACCCCACACTAAGAGCACAGGCTACAGCAGAACAGAATGAGTCATAAAGCTCTGCAGTCTGCTCTGCTTCTCATCTGCTACATGACAGTCGACAGACAGCCAATGAAGAGATGAAGGAGGTGAGACTATGGAGAGCAGGGAGGAGAGGGCTGCGGCTTTACATTGAGTCTTCAAGACATCAAATACTTAAGAGAAGAAAGTGTGTTTCTCCAAGAAATTGGGTTAGAGCAAAAACTCCAAGACAAAGGGAGCGTGCATGTCATTCCTGAAGCTTGGACCAGTTATTTGCATGCTGGTCACGTCCACAGACAGACTCCAGTGAGGCTGAGGCTTCTTCACAGTGGTGCAGCACGGTGATGCTCTGTTATCATGAGGGCAAACTTCAGGGAAAACAGCAGTTTGCTGCACATTACCAGGGAGTAAAGACACTCAGGGCTCAAATGAATACATTTTAGCTGAGAGAACATCCCATACACATGTATTCATCAATACAAAAGGCTCTTTCTCATAAAGTCCTGATGATATTTTCAACAGACGATTTCAACGAGAAGTGAACTTTATTTTGAAACATTTTACAGAGTTGAAAATTGAACATTTCAGTTTGAATGACACAAATCAAAGAAATCTCTTTTGAATGCAAAGCAGGGTGTCTAATTTTGGTGAGTCGTCTTTTTTTTCCTTAAGCTGTTCAGTACTAATGAAAAGTTATATTCAGAAATGCAAATGTCAGATGCAAGTGGGAGGAATCGCATTAAACAGCGTCTGAATCATGCAGAGAACGCTGCTGTGCTCTCATCTGATGGAAAAAATGTTTTTGCAGGAAACTGTTCTGTCCCTTTTCTGTCGGCACATTGGGACGTACTTAAGACCTGATTTAATTTACATTTAATATCAATTTACTGCAATTTCATTCAATTCAAAGGGCAATTCATGTCTAAAAGGATAAAGTCCAATAATCAATTAGTTTAATGCAATCGATGTGATTTTAAAGTCAATCTAAATCCTACTGGATCCAATGTTGAAAAGGTCAGTTTTATATCATAACGTTCTTTCGGTCACATTTAAAGCAAACGCAGGTTGTTGAGTTTACCTATAAAGCTACGTTCACTTTGTCCTCAGCTACACGTGTTCAAGAAACCACTTCCACTCTAAAGTCTATACACGTTTCGGGTTACCGCGTTCTCACGTTCGTGTGTCGCTACACTAGTTTCAATGGGCTCTATGTACAAAACGGGCAGTGATTAAACAACTGTTGAAAGTTATATTAGCTTGCACTTTGACCAATCAGGGACTTGAATTTGGTAGTGACATATGGATGACTTCCCTTTAATTCACAGAAGTGCCAGCCGTTTGAAAATGGATTGATTGCCCGGCTGGAATTGTATTACACCAAATTTTTCATGTGTTGGAATAAAGCTGCAAAAGAAAATGCCTTAAGCAATGTTTTGACATTTTACACCAAGCCTCTTCCAACTCTGGGCTGTGGACGTGCCGGTATCGGACAGCGACAGACCGGCACAGTGTGAACGTAGCACAAGAGTTCCTAACGCCTCAGTTGGTTGAGAGCTCAAATGCCAGGCTTGATGATCACTGTGCCAAACACTCAACCTTACGTTGCCTTTTGATGAATGTGTTTGCTGAATAACTAAGTGTAAATGGGACACATTTAGGTCATATCGGTAACATGAAAACTGCTTCCCTTTACTATAAGCTGACTAAATAGCAGGGATTTCTCAGCAAAGTAATGGGGGAAACCTCCAGAAGACGTGAACATACAGACAGCTGCAGCCCACCAGCATTTTATCTCCCTCCTCTCTTCTGTTATCAATGTTTACCTAAAAGGAGCACAGCCCCTATTCCTGCTGATTCATATTACAGCCCGATAGCGCGGCCTGGTCATTACTCAGTACAAGCTGGAATGCCCTCAAACATGCACACAGAGGAGGATAATTATGGTTTCTCTGATCGATTTACAGCATGCTCCACATCCTACACAAGCAAAATGGGCAAAGGAATAGAACACAAAGTAGAAATGCTTAATCGTGTTCGATAAATCAAAAATGCGCCTTCTATTGATCAATTTTTATTTAGAAAAATACAATTTTACTTTTGCAAACCGAAGCTTTAGCCTCAGTGTTGACGTTCTTTTAATTACAATAACTTGTCAAACGTTTACGCATTTTGTACTAATTAAACAGATTCTGAAGCAGGGAAAAGCAGCATTGTGCTGATTTGCAACACTTAAGGATGAAAAAGCTGCTTTTTTTCAGCTTCGGGATCTGTTTGAATGACTGAAATTGACTAGACAGTTAAAGAGTTATGGTCAATCAAATAGCATGTTATTTCTTATCATTCCACGTTATTACATGTGCTTAAGTGACCAACAATGTCTTTTTTAAATAAACAGTTTCTTGAATGTGGATTATTCTGCATTTGAAGATAAAAGTGTGAATTAAATTTTCCTCTATCGCGGATTTGCTTTGTAGTTTACTGCCCTGCACTTAAGTTGATGTTAAAAAAAAATCATAGCTGTTCCTTAAACCTAACTATTGTCAGCCGTTCAAAACAAAAGCAATCAAAGTTTTAATGCAACAAAATGGGAACAACACTAATGTCAAAACACATTACCTGACCTGAAGTGCAATTGCCCCACTAATATTTAGTCTAAACAAAGCAGAGAAGTCATTTATCATAATCAATGCAGATCATGCATTTCCATTTATCAGCCAACGCCAGCTCTCCTTTTGAGATTCAGATGACACAGTGCAAGTCTCCCAACAGACTGCGCACATCTCTATGAGCACTATTTTGTTGCACAGTCATGTCTGTTGGTATATCTGAAGCCCTCAGAATTTAAACTCCATTCATATTTTGTTTCCAACACATGCAAGTATGAATAGAACAATATCAGAAAATTCACTTTTTCTCCAACAGCCCCTAGCTTTGGTAAATTGTAATCTTTCTAAAAGAATAGTAGTTCCTGCTTTACAAGAGACAGTGAAATTAACATGTATTCAGTTTTAAGAGTTTGTGCGTCATTGTATCTCTGCAAAACCATAAACCTGAGGGTTTGCTCTTTTTATCATATTTTAGGGGCTTGCTTCAAGAAAAAGCAAATCTTCTTCAACTCCCACATCAATATAAAGGATTAGATTTTACACCAAAGAATAAACATATTAAACCATCATTTTGATTTTTTTTTTATGAAACTCCATCATTACCATGTGGCTTTTTTTGTTCTCTTTCCTTTTTTGATTGGCAAGTGGCTGAACTTGCGGGTTTTCCAAATCCAAATCGTGATGTTGGAGCTTATCTGCCCAATGGATGTACGTCTTTGAGAGAGAGGGAATATTAGAAACGATTAAAAAAAAAACAATCTGTGTTCCAGGAAATGAATACCAGTACGTTTTTTTTCCCTTTAACTTTCAGATACTTGAGGCCTTAGGAAAAATCTCTTCTCTGAACTAGAGAAAGCCTTTTCTCTGACAGCCTTTTTTTCCTGGAAGTCTAAAAAGACGGAGAACAGGCGAACGAGGAAGACTGACACAGAACACTGACAAAACCTCACATCCATAAAAGACTGAAAACTACTGATAACAGCGTGAAATTTTCTGATTTTATAATCATTGCAAAGCAGTCTTGTCGTGAGTGCACATTTCTGCCTTGACATTATCCAAAGATGTTAGTTTAAACTGCTGGTTGGTTTAGAAGTGTGTATAAGCCCATGGCTAATATGTAGAAAAATGTGTACTCAGAGATTGTGTGGATTCAACATTCATGCATTTGGTTTTGGTTCTATGCATACATTTTTTGTAGAAGTAGGTCAAATAAAAAGTGCCGCTTTTTTCACCTCCAACATTTACCTGTTACACTTTTTCTCTCCGAGCATGTGTGTAATGAGACAGTCTGATAATAAATCTCTCTGCTTCTCGTCGACCTTGCATATACAAGTGTCCTTCGGTGAAAGTCAAAACAGAGCTGACCTATCTATTTTAAAAGTATGTCATGCACTTTTAACAATGGCAGTCTCTAACAAGGTCTTGGTCACACCTACACATTAGTGGCTCAGTTCTCACGGTCACACTTCTTGATCACTTTCTTATCTATCCTGGTCAAACCAGCTGCCAGCAAAAGTAAAACGAGCTCTTTTTCTGTCCCTCATCCTTTGCCTACTGCAGTTTGTTCCATTTCTCCTCTGGCAATCCCCAAATCTCCATCTGTCTCTTCTGATAGCACCTCTGCCTCCCTCCATCCCCATCATCCTTCTTCTCATCTTCCTGCTCTGAGTTTTTTTTTACTCCTTTTCAGGAACTTGATCATTTCTCTCTCTCCGGTTCAATTTTCCTTTTTTTTAAATTTGATCTTTTGGCGCTTTTTATCCATCTTTGTCGTTTCCTTAAACCCAGGGCCTGAAATTCACTTATTTGAATCGGTGGGATTAACCCTTCACTTTGGGGCGGATATTACTTGTGAACTTGGCTACAGATCTTACATTGCCAAACTCATAACACAGAACAATACATATTTAAAATTGTTTGAATATAAACTAGAATTTTAAGATGTTTTTTCTTCTTCGTTGTTTCACTTTTACTTTTTGTTACTGGTTTTGTAGTTGTGATACAAACCTGCAAATTATTCCATAGGGGCTCAATAGTTTTCAGAGTAGGAGGCTACCACTACCAAGCAGAGTGCCGATACGATAACCAATATTTTCCCTGCAGCTGTGACCGATATTTGCAAATACCGATATTTAAAAGTTTGGGACAGGAGCCGGCAACAATAGGTTGCAAAGGGTGCAAACCCTTACAGGTTTGTCCATTTTTCGCTCCCAGACACCCTGTACTGACCTTATGGGTGGCCATAAGCTGTGACTAAGACTTAAAATGAATACCACTATCCTACTTTCTTTAATACATGATAGAACATCCCAGTCAACTAAAGGCAGAGTGCATGGGCACCAGTCTGAGACAGCATTTACCTGCAAGCAGAACTCAGTTTTTTGATGTGTATGGTCTGCATTCACATCAATAACTTTAATTCAGACTTTTTAAACGCTTACATTTTAAATGAAATCCAGATTTAACCTGTTATGATTTGTTTTAACAAAACATTAAACTGCTTATTAAAACTATAAAATCCACATTTTTAATCAGAAAGCTTCAATTAAAATAGTCACAGAACACATTTAATTCTAAAGCATGAAGGAAATTCTTCCAATATTTAGTGAAATGCGATATCTATTAAATGTTCTTTGTCCTGCAGTAAAACGTGCTGGATGTGTCAAATGGAAGTTGTGTGTCACACGTTTAACATTGGGTAAAATGATTAGAGGCTAAACTAATTTTCAAATAAAGGTCCTCTTGTGTTTGGATCAGCTAAAGCACTGCAACAAGCTGTTGGATAACTTCTGAACAACCAAACATTAAATGACGAGAAATTCTAAAATTTATTGGTGAAACAAAAACAAATATTAAAGATTAATGGCAAAAATATGAAGAGGAGTAACAAAAAAAACTCCATTTCCCTTTGGAAGATCTTAAGATGTATTTATGGATTCCTGGCTGCAGAGATGGATGCATCCACACACAGCTCCTCCAGCCCCTCTCCTTATGATGCAGAAATCTCCTATACAAGCATATGAGCCTGCATCGATGAATAAGCATATCAGTGTAAGTGAGAGTGTGCAAACGTGGGTACGTGTTAGTCTGAGAGTGAGGGAAAAACAGACTGAGGATCAGAGAGGGTCAGTGAATGCAGCATAAATAGTGTATAGATAATGCATAACATGGTTGGGAGTGTGTGTATGTGTACATTACAGTGACTACTTATAGACAATATGTGTTTCATGCAACACTGCAAGAGCACTATGGCGTTTTTTTCCAAACAGTCAGTGTGTTTGTGAGTGACTCAGTGGATGTGAATGCAGAACAGATGAGAAAAAGCTCCACCATTAAAACTGAAAAGTGTTTATTCATTGGCTCTGCGACAGACTGGCGACCTGACAATGGTGTACCCCACCTTTTCCCAACAGTAGCTGATTTAGGCTCCCACAAACCTGTGACCCCAAATGGTGTTTCAATGATTTCAGAAAATGGATGGACGGACAGATGGTCATGCACTCTTTTACACATTATGTTAAAAAAACTGAAGCTTAACTGACAAAAGTCCAAACAAACAAAACAATAACTAATTTGACTGTGTTTTTACATTGTTTTTCCACAGAATATCAAAGGTCTTGACAGCAGAAGTCCATGTGTTTCTTTAGTCATCCTTAACCACTTCATTCAGATCCTGCAAGGGCAGGTTATTTGAGAACACAAGGAGCAATACAGCCCTCAACGCTTTCATATTTTGTTGCTTAAACTTCAGGAACAATAACTGCAATCAAACATCTGCGTTTTGAGCGGTTTACGTTTAAACTCACTACCCTTTTGGAAGGACCACAAAGATGGAGACGAATGACAGTTTTTTGAGAAATGGATTGAGTGAGTGTGACGTCAACAATAGAAAATGACTTCTTTCCGGTTCCGACCAAATGAAGTCAATTTTGCCAACATTTTTTCAGGATATGAATACAGTCATGTTGGAGCTAGACAACGTCAGTAAGCAGTGATTGTTCTGAGCCATTGTTTCTATGGTAACCACTCTCAACCAGGACTGTACTTGCTGCAAATCCACAACTCTAACCACTTAAAAGTGGGCTCGGGAGGATCTGTCGAGCACTGCGAGTGTTTGACGTGGGGGCCAACAGGACTCCCTTCTTACTGAGGCCTCCAAAAGGCCAGTTTGTAACTTGAATAGATGTAAACATACAAAATAAATGTCATAATAAAAAAAAAATAGAATTAGCAAGAACATGTTAAAGAATAAGTAGCAGAGCAAGATTGGTTATTTTGACACATATGACAGAGTGATAGCTGTTTATGACTCAATAAAAGCCCATGGGATTTTGGCTTCTTTAAGCCAGTAGGTACTTCCTGTTTGTAAAATGAAGGGAGAGGGGTCACTCAGGTTGTGTTCCAACTCCTTTACTACATTATATATAGTGTTCACTATTTTGTAGAGCTATGCCTTAGAAATCTCCCAGAAGTCTCGGTGGAAAATCTGTGTACAGTAATGCTCACTAGATATACAAATATAGATCATAATGCATTGCGTTAGATTTTTTATTGATTTTTTATGTATTTCTATTTGTTTTTTATAAACCATCCACGTTTTCCTCATCATAACACAGTGGATTCATAATTCCTTTTTAAATATCCTTATTAGGGTTTTACTTTGGGAAATCGGTGACGTCATATTTGGCATTTAAAAAAAATAATGTGCATGGAGTCTGCATTGCTTTTAAGATGCAGGGCACTAGATAGTCCCACACTATATCATTTTTAAGTAGTTAAGGAGTAGGGAGGAAATTCAGACACTGGCTTAGTCCAGTTCTCATAACCAGCCAATGATTGACAAGTTTATCTCTGCACAGCTCCAGAACATTAAAGAGCACCACTTAATGTCTAGGATTTTCCCCTCTCTTTTTCTGCAACAACACGCCTCCACTGCCTGTGGTCCAGGTCTAGTGGGGTATGACACACTCCATGATGTCCTACAGCACAGAGAGTATCGTCACCTCTAAAAAACACAAGTTTGTGGTGCTGGAGAGAGCATAAGCCTCTGCATTCATTGGTTTCAATTTTGAAGGGCATCTACTTTAAGTTCTTTCAAGTTTAAGTTATTTCATATTTGGACACGTTTGTTTGATGTTAGTGCAAAATGTACCAGAGTTTCAAATTCACCAGATATAAAAGAAATACATCAGTAAAAGTTACTGCTTACTGAATAAAGATGCTTACAGGGTGTCAGTACAACACAGTTTGGGGTTGTTGGGGCTCAAACAACTCCGAGGAAGAAGCTGTTCTTGGACGGCTCAGCTATTTCTGTAATAACTGTGATTTTTTTTTTTTTATGTTGTTGTCAGCAGGGGGGCATGTTCAACTTCTTGAGGCCAGACCAGGCTGTGGACCTTCTTCATTTTGTGGCTTTCCGCACAGCAGGAGAATATTTAAGCGTGAAGGCGGACGAGTCATTTTCTGTTGCTCAACTGGGCTCTCTCGTCCACATATTGATGTGTGGAGCCCTGATTTTTGAAAGGCATGAGAGTTAACTCTGCATGTGAAAGAGAGTGCAGTGGAAATGTGAGCTTCAAGTGGAATGCAAACACTGGAACATGGGGGAATTATGAAAGGGATTAAAAGAAATGCAGCAAACATGGCAACATTTTAAGGCCTGGAGGAGCAATTTAGAGGAAAGACAGTGAAGATGAAAGAAAGCAGCTCACGAAAAGTGATGATGACTGCTGGAAAGGTGATAAAAGAGGGAAAGTCAAACATAAATATATTCTATATGTGCATTCAGCTCTGGTTTTTTCTTTTAATTTAATTTCAACCAAACAAATACATTTTGGGCTACAACTTACAGAGACAATAAGAAAAAAGCAACCCAATCAAAACGCCATTTCCTAGAGTTATTGTTCTCATCAGGTGTTGTGTAACCATTTAAATAATTTATTTTGACAAGAGTAATAGTGGCTCTGAGAGGACAGAAGACAAGTAGAAAATTCGTATGCAACAAACAGCTTATAGACTTGGTGTTTACTGGCAAGACTCAAAAGGCTGAACAAATAGAGAAGAGGTAGAGAGGTGAAAACATGAGGAGAAGGGATGACGCCAGGAGAAGCACAAGACAAAAAGGTCCGGGAGGAAGGGAGGCATGCAACGCTTAATTCTTCAGTCAACTTCCATCCCACAGCTCTGTGTTCTCTTTAGCACTTCAGCATCTCTCCTCCCTTTCACTAACCATCGCTTTGACATGTGCATCTCGATTATTTTACTTCCATCATCCTCTCCTTCTCTCCCTTTCATCCCCTCAAGCCCATTTTCTCTCATTCCCTGCCTGATCCTCCTTTTCTTTGATATTACAACTCCACCCTGACTTTTTATACTGTGCCCTCTTCTCATTCTCATCTTCTTTGCTGTCACCTGATTTTGCCACATGTGATCCATGCACAATCGTCTCTGCTTGGAAAAAAAAAAACAACAAAAAATTAAAAAATCAATGTGTTTTTAAAGATTCTCCAGAGCGTACTTGATGTGGTTAGGAGTTGCTGTTCTGAAGTGGTTATCAACAGAGAGGAAGCAACTCTAACAGCAAATCCGTGGGATATTTTACATTTGTTTAATAAACTATTTTCCTTGAGTGAATATGTGTACATCCTGAAGTGGATAGGCAAACCATCCAGAGTTTACCCCTCCTACACCCGACAGTGGCTAGGACCCGCTCCAGTAACACCTTGACCCCAGAAGGGATTAAGCAGGTTTCACATTAAGTGGATGGATAGATGGACAAACGGATAGATGGACATATGGTTGAACAAATGCATGGACGTACGGATATGAGCGTGTATCAGGCACGTGCACGTCAAGGGCCCTAGGGATGCTTGAGCAGCTACACTTTTTTGCCTCGTTCTAAAAAGTGCTGTAGTGTAATGCCCTTTTATTTAAATTTTTAAATATGTTTGTGCTGTTAATCGATTAAAAAAATGTATCAGATTAATCAAACCTCTGGGTTGTAATTAATCGCGATTAATCACAATGTTTTACAAGTTCAATTTGCCACGACAATGTGTGGCTTCTATACAAAAAGCCAGAGAGAACCTTTTTCCATCATTTTTATTGTCTGAAAAGTTTAAGTTTGTAAAGCATTAACTCAGAAGTTTAATTTGTGTATTCAAATTACATCAACAGTAAGATCAGCAGAACTGTAAAGATTTTATGTCTGCAGTATTACTCCAAGAAAAAGAAGCAAACCGTGTGTTTCTGCCCTTTATTTGATTTCTGAAAGAAGTTCCGGTCACAATGTTCTATATGCGCAGGCTTCTTCAAAACTAACTTTTCCTTCCTGATCTGGACAAAAACAAGCCGTAAGAGGTGAACTTTCTCTCTGAGCTGATACTTTATTTAACCTATTGTGTCGAGCAGCACACATATATATCTCTTTCCTTTACCGCTGCAGTCGAGGTCGCCGCTTCAGCGACACATTGTGTTACAGTGACAATGGGCCGCATTATGTATCAATTCATAATGCCTTTTGTAAAAAAAGCTATCTAAACCCAAAAAATAACAAGACTAAAGTTCTAAAAATCAATTATTATTCATTTCTGACACTATACACTGATGACAATTAACTAGGATTGTAACAATTGATCAATTAATCGATTTCTATTTCAACCAGATTGATCTGTCTGAGGCAGAATCCAATCGGCCTATGCCATTAAAAAATCATTTCAAAATGAGATCATCTAATCAATATTGGAAAATACCATTTGGGTTAAGGCATGGTAGGTTTATTTTATTATAATTTAAAAACAACCAAATGCCATCACAGCGGACAACACACATGATGGTAATGATTAAACCATCCCCTTCTTCAAACTACTGCTCCCCTTAAGGCTGAATTCTCTGAAAGAAGAACACGGAGGAAAAAAATCAGACGTGCCTGCACTTATTTATAGCTCCACATTTAAACACAAACCTTTTTTTGTACGTTTTCAGAAACCACACTTTTTCAGAATTGTTCTGTGGTAATGCTAGTAATACAAAGCACTTTCACCATATACAGACTAGGGTTCAATTCCTCGTATTAGGTCTCCTGACAGTCTTTGGAGCATTCACACAATGAGAAACATATCACAGTTCATCTGGAAGTGGACCTGGATCTCGTTCTCAGGCAGACCAGGTTTCCATTTTATGATTCACACCAAAGATTCAGGTGAGGTTCCACACCTGCTCAACAAAGCAGACTTTCTGAAGAAATCAAAGCCGCTAGTGTGAATGGCTCTTTAAGAAACTCAACAAATATGCTGACAGCTGCTGGGGTCAGGAAAGACCAGGGGTGCTCATCACGTCGATCGTGGTGCGACGGTAGATCACACTGCAAAAACAAAAATATATTTAAAAAGATTTTAAGGCCATGACTAAAAAGCAAGCTCTGTTAAGTGTAGTTGCTCGTGTGGCAGTGACAGCTTTCCCTGTGCTGCCATGAAAGGATCCAGGTTCAGATCCCTCAGGGTTTTTTTTTTGTTTTTATTCCGGTAGTTGCAATTTCATTCGGCATAAAGAATAATACATTATTTTTATTTACTATGAATTTCTTCTTTTGAGCAACAACAAATATTAAACGAAGAGTTTAATTTACTGGATTTTATTAGTATTAGCTACGTATTACTACAAATAAACTAAAATAAAGAAAAGACATTCCAATGATGTTCAAATCTAGAGAATTATCCTGATGTGTTTGATTAATATTTATAATAATGTGTGAGTAATTTTGCAAAAATAAGATTCAAAAAAATAAATTCGGAGGCAGGATTTGAACCCACGTCCTATTGGAAAAAAAAAAAACGTTATTTAGAGATCTTTCCGAGCTTGTCGTCTCAAAAGTAGCTTGCATGAGCGGAAAAAGTGTGAGCACCCCTGATCTAGACCTTAAACAAATAGAAGACAACTAAATGTTCTGGGTAAAGAAAAGGAAAATCAAAACTACACCAACCCATTAGCAGCAGAGCTTTAGCTCTCCACCGTTAACATTTTTTCCACTACAGCAAATCTTAAACCGTTTACACAGTTAACATAATTCCAGCAGATCCTGAAGCGGAGAAAAGCAGCCTTTCACTGATATGCAACACTTTACTGTAGAATCGTTTTTACGCAATCATAGTGTTGATGTAATTCAATGTAAATCAGCTGATTCTGTCGCAGAGAATAGTGGCCAAAAAAAACAATGTGAAAAGCCACTTTTCTCTGCACCAGAAGCAGTCGATTCACGTTGATGGTGTAATTAGTTCAGGGTTAACAGCATGTCAAGTAGCCTGTATTTTTCATGTGTCACGGATGTGTTAAACCAAAAAAACAATAAAATATAATAATGTGAAAACTCTTATTTTCTCATCCAATAGATTTGCTCTGGCTCCTAACCTTTCTAAAACATACGAGCATACTATTTTGAAGGATTTTTGTCAGCTGAAGGAAAGAGACCTTCATTATAAAATAATTTGCTCTTTTTTTTTATTATAAAAACAAAAAGATTCATTAAAAATATAGTACAGTTCTGCTTTATAACTTTGTAAAATCCTTCAATTACAGGTCACATTACCAAATTTCTTTCTCTGCACATCACACTATGAAAAGTTGTGATCACATTTTTTTATTATGCTAGCCAGCTTACACATGCCACATTAACAATGTCCATCACATTAAAACTGTTCAATTATTATTATTTTGCTAAGAAACAACACCCCGGAAATTGCTTTCAGAATAACTTATAAAGGAAATGCCGACTCAGACTTTGCAATTCCTTGCCCTTCAAGTTGTAAAAAAAAAAAAAAACAAAAAGAAAAACTGTTAGGTCTGTTTTAAACTACCCATGCATGTATATTTACAAGTCATTGACGTTCATCACCAAACAAAAAACTAAAATGACCAAAAGCTATATCTGCTTTTCTGCTTCCATTAGCAAGTGCAGTATTTTATCTTCATTGCATTGCTAGACAAAATCTGGTCAGCGTCAATCAAAGGTTTTGAGTTTCCCCCTTCACTTCATCTGCTCCTGCCTGTAAAATGCCTGTTCTTGCCTTTTTTCTTTTTTTTTTCCCCTCCATCCTTTTCCTGCTCAAGTCCGTCTTTGCTAAGCCCGTGCAGTGACTAACAGTCACCCGGCTGACGTGAACTGACACTTCGCCTAAAGCAGGAAAACTCTGTCAAGACGTGTACGCCAAACGTATACACGGTCTGATGCAGGCAACAGGACGGATCAGACCATGCCACGCATTGGACTGTAAAGGAAGACAGAAATCCATACAGAGAACAGGAGCATAAGGCCACAGCCATCGCACTGATGCTAGGCTTTGCTGATGCTATGCTGACACTATGCTTTGTCAATGATCCTGCCGTGTTTTAGTAGCTCACCATTCACACTATGGGATGTCTGATAACAGGTTAAGGAAGTCTTTCTGCTTTTTTTCATTAAACAGGACAGCAATTTGCTTCGTCAGAAAGAACCTAATTTCAAAGAAATACAGCGGTTTTTAATGCATATACATCAGTACATCCCTGATTCTTATTAACTATTCATGGCTCTTGATGCTCTTTATGGTCTGCACTTCTGGAGTGCCTTCGTCCCTTTAGGTGGTTCTTCAACACGACTTTACATCCACCAACGCACTCGCTCAAACATACATTTTCATGATCACACACCGATTTAGGACCAGATATTAACCTATCCCACTGAAGGAAACTGAAAGGTTAGGGCCCTGCACAATCACCCTTTGGTATTTGGCTGGAGTACCATGAAACCAATTGCACTATTGGTGGCTTACTGTTCTACCTAAAAATGTGAGCTCTATTGATATTAACCCCTTTTTGCTTTCAAGTAAAAGCTAATTTAAGGTCATTCTAAAGCTTGATTGGGTTTGTTAGATATTCGTGTCAATAGGCATCAAGGGGTTTAGGTAAAAAAAAAAAACCTTTAATGCTCCATTCCCGGCTAAGGTAATTGTAAATCCTCCATAAATAGGCAATTTTGTTTAGTTGTGCTGCTTTTTTGCATAGAGTTGGGAGGTTTTATCAACATGACACAAAATATGATGGTTTCTCTTTCAGTTACATCAAGCCATAATACCAAGTTTCCTTTCATGATAATAAAGTTCATACAGTGTGATACAGCAAAACTTAAAAAAAAAAAAAGCCAAATAAGCAGAATGTCAGCTAATTTAAACATATTTAAACACATTTGTATAGTAGATTTCATGCAGAAAGATAATTCAAAGTGATTCACATAAGACCCAAAAACAAAAGTTCAAAAGAAATGTTGAAGGACTGAAATAACAAATTAAAGAAAGTTATAAAGAACTGACTTTAAAGTAACCTCAAAGTAACAGTGCAGACGTAAACTTTTGAATACAAACTAACAAAATCTTTAACGTGTGTCTCAACTGACTTGAGGCTTTTTGGAAGTCTGTTTCAGAAATGTGGAAAATAGAAGCTGAATGCAGCTTCTCCATATTTATTTTTGACTTCAGGAACTGACAACAAACCGGATCCAGATGACCGGAGACGTCTGGCTGGTACATACTGGGTCAGGACAATACATCTTTCTACAAAATCTGAAATTATTTATCTCACCTTGTACTGGTAAATACATTTCTTATAGGTAAGGGGCTCTGGGGGGGGGGGAAAGTGCAAATAAAAGGGAGCTGAATGACAACCTCAAACTTTAAATGTGTAAAGATGAAGCAGGAGGTCAAACAAAATGAAATGGAGTTAGAAACAGATGGTTCTGCATGAAAATATTAAATATATACCTCATATCTTACTAATTGGTAAAACATTTTATAATAATAGCAGGACGTGTGACGATTTTTAAAGTGGAATTCTTTTTATGCACATTGTAGCTAAAGCTTAAATTTAGTTCTCCATCTAGAGTTTGACACATATTCAACCCAGTCTTTGTTTCCTTTCACAACTCTCATAGCTTAAACTTGAAGAAGTAAAATCCTCTTTACCATAAAGAACTGAAGAGCACGATTTATATGAATGTAATAAAACATACTAAAGCACCCTCAGCAAAGTGAGCATACAGTGAAGATACTGAAGATCAAGGTAATAACATTATTTTTATGCATCCATTTTCTTTTTAATCGTTCTACTCTTTCCTTCTCTAGTGCCTTCCTCTTCCTGTCTCTCATTTCCTTCTGTCTTGCTCTACTTCTTCGGCTACAGGCAAGGACGCGCTAAAGTCTGGTACTTCCTAAGGAGGTCAAACAAGCGTTTAGAGAAACACATGCACACAAGACTGAAAAAAATGGCAGTGACACAAATTGGACTGAGTTAGCATTAAATGTAGAGTTTGCTTTTTTTTTTTTTTATTAAAAATAAAAATAATTCCTGCTTTGGGGGAAAAAAAAGAAATCAGTTTGTTTTAATAGCAGAGAACGGAGCTGCTGTCTGACTTCTCCCATCTTCACCTGTGTGTGACCTAAAACATCTGTGTGGATGTCAGATGAGATAACAGTGTTTATGCTGAATGGAAGAGGAAAAAGAATGTAATATGAGGTGATGGTGAAAAGAAACATTTCCTGATTGGATCTCGCTCCAGAAAACAGCAAAAGCACGTCTTCCCTGTCACACACACACACACACACACACACAACACACCGCTGACCCCCTCATTAAAGCATTCATAGATTATTGAGCCGAGCGTCCGCCTAATCCAGTTTATCTTGAGTGGGGAAAGCGATGCCGTTGAAGCTCCATGTTCAGCGACCTGAACAGAGCTGCCACTGGTCCTGGGTGATCATATCAGGTTGACGACCAATCAGAGACACCGCTCCTCAGATACAGCCATCATAACGGGCCGGGTGGATCAGAGTGACAGTGCGAGTGGAGCTCGGGAACAGCAACTGAGCCAAACGCCATCACATAGCAAATGCATTCTAGCTTCAGCCTTCTAGACTAGATCCATACAATTGGTTACTTACTATTAAAGAATTTATTTATTCAATTTTAAACCGAATGAAATGAAATAAATGATTGTCAATATTAATAAGGCGCAGCGCTGCAACAGGGTCAATCTGCATTAAGTGCATTACAGGCTTGCATTATCAGGCAGGTGAAAGCCTGTGTAACACAAGCTGCAGGGGATTACATTTGTGAACACACAGTATTTGCATGGACACAAAAGTAACACACAAACTTTGGTTTAGTGTTCACAGAAGGTCTGCATGCATATCATACTGATCAGCAAAAAAGCTTGGGTTCAACAGAGCCTAAAGGGAATGCTGGAGAGCCTTAGTAGCTTCTGTGAGCATCTGTAATGCAGCCAATGACAACAAATCAAAAGTTTATGACCCGTCCATAAAAACGCTGAACGCGTCAACAGGTTGTGTGTGTGTTTTATGTGCGAGTCTATTAGGCGGAGGGAAGCCCTCGACTCGACAGCGGGGTGAAAGCAGCAAAGCTCTCCAAATAAGGATTGGTAGAAGACAAAGGAACGCTGCAGACGCCTTAGTTCTGCTTCTGTAGTGTCCTTACACACCTATAGTATTGTGAGGCTCACTTTACAGAAAACAAGGTAAACACAGACGATATCAATTATAGGATGAGAAAGTGCAAAACTAACTTAGAGGAAATGGAGAGGCTGACGACAGTGAAGTGAAACTTTAAAAGTAAAATCCCCAGAAGAGTTAACAGAAACATAACATTTATTTCATGATCTGCAAAACTCTGCAACGTAAAAGTCGCACTCCAATCATCTATTGATCCACTAACAAAGTGTTAACAGTGGTCTTTCAATGATGGTTATGCCATATTTAGCCAAAGTTAAAAAAAAATAAAAACAGTTGTTTTCTAGGACATAGTTTCTCCAAAGCTGTAGGAGTTTATTAGAACTTTCCATTTTAATTTGTTGTTCCATTCATTTGTCATTCATTTGTTTACACTTCTGCTAGTGTCCAGCCCCTCACACATCTAACCTAACGTTACCGGAGCAACAAAAATGGTGACCAGTATTGGAGCCATCCAACCAAACAGTTCTGATCCAGATTCCAGCTCGGATGAGGAAAACAATGACGTACATGGATCTATTTGTCTACAAGCGAATGCATCAGCATACGAGCAGGGAGCTTGTAGCTTGCCGTAGTAGCGTCTATGTCACTGCTACAAGCTTTTTCCAACTGCATTTTTACATCTGCTCCTGATTTACAATGATTTGAATAAATAATTACTCACAAATGCAATTTTAAGCTAAATTGTATTTATCTAAATCCTCCATCATTAGAAAAATACCACAAAAACATGCTTAAAAACACGATTTTCACTGAAATGGGTCTTTAAACATTTGAATCTTTAGCTAATGTTTAATGTGAATAACATTTCTGCCAGCGTGCTTAGTGTTTTATCTGTAGTTTAAAGCTTGATATAAACTTCTTAACCACAGGCAGGGGAACCATGACTACACACAAAGAGGAATAAGTTATTTATAAACTTTAGAAGAACTACCTGAATGACGAAAAACTGGAAATGGCAAAATAAATGGAAAACACAGAGCTTTACTTTCCTAGTTAACGTCCGCGTCTTCTGAGAACTGAAGGGGAATTTGTCTCCAGTGAGACTTGCATGAAAGTTAAAAAAAAAAAAAAAAAATCTCCCTATTCTCCTTCGTCAACAGAAAGCACATGATGCAACAAAGAGTCAGGGTTTTCCAGCAGCAGGTAACGTAAAACTCAACTGTTAACATGTTTACTGACCACAAAACTGTCTTGTATTCCTTGACCTAATGTGATGACCATCATTTATAACATGGAAAGCTCATCCAAAGACAAAGAAATGCAGTTCTGCCCAGAAACATGTTGGTACACTCCATAACTCACACAAACAGAATGCATGACTGTAACTAAAGCCAGATTTCTTTTTGGGTCATGCATCCACCTATGCGAGTAATTCATTCCAATTGCTAGAATATGTCTGAAGTTAGTGTGAATGATCAGCTGTTTTGCAGAGCTTCTGGCTACCAATTTCCTCCCAAACTTGTTCCGAGTGAAGAATGAACTGATCAATCGGCCAGAAATCAACTGATTTTCTGGGTAAATCGGCCGTGACGGGTGTAGGCCAAGCGGCACCACATAGGTCAGTTTCTTTTTCCCCCTCTATGCAAAAATTGGCAGTTTCAATAAAGATTTCCTTCAGACATGACTACACTAACATTTTTGTTTCCAAAAAAAGGAAAGTTTTGGGAATGTCATGTCATTCTTTAGGCTTAAAACATGATGAACCCAGCTGTAGTATATTGCTATAGGTTCATGCAGCCTGCTGCCAATACATTTCATTTTAGCTACTGCAAACAAGTACTACTGCGGCTGCAAAATAGGCAGGACGCCGCGCTGCTGAAATGAAATCACATTTACAGGACCAAAATTAAGCAGAAAGTAAGTCTTTGAAAAAACAGAAATACAAAGAAAGAACCTATTTGAGGAAACTAATCTCACTGTTTTTTTCAAACTGCAGAGTTTTGCTGCAACTCTGCAAAATGAAGAACTGCAACGTTCAATGACTGCATGCAGTGTGACTGGACCTTTACTCTTCTAGTGGGACGGTAGCAGAGGCTGCGACGCTGTGCTTCAGTGTCCAGCACATTCACTAAAGAAACTGTATAGTTATTTAACCTGGCAAGCATTTTCTACATACATTTAATGAGAAAAGAAAGTAAGTGTTTTTTTTGCAAAATCGTAAAAATCAAACATCCATCCATCTTCTTCCACTCATCTGGGACCGGGTCGCAGGGAAAGCAGACTAAGCAAAGATGCCCAGACTTCCCGCTCCTCTGCCACTTCGTTCAATTCCTCCGGGGGCCCCCCCAAGGTATTTCCCGGCCAACCAAGAGAGTAGTCACTTCACTAGGACCGGGGTCTTCCCCGGGGATTCCGCTCAAGGGGACATGCTCGGAACACCTCCCTATGGAGGCGCCCAGGCCAGATACCCGAGTCATCACAACCGGTTTTTTCTTGCTGTGGAGGAACAGTGGCTCTACTCCGAGTTGGGTTACTGAGCTTCTCACCTTATCTCTAAGGGAGCGCACAGCCATCCTTCGGAGGAATGGAAAAAAAAATGCAATTCCATAACCTCTCTTTACCACAACGGACCGGCACAGTGACCGCATGACGCCCTGTCAATCTCACATTCCAAATCTTCCCCAACTAGTAAACAAGACCCCTAGATATTCAAACATTTAACTGGAAAAAAAGGTTTTTTTTATCTGTGTTTAGAGAGAAACCATACAATCCAGAAATTGCTCATCAAGGAAATAAGCCGATGAAATTGGAATTGGTGCATCTTTGAGATAAAAAAATTAATGAGGTAAAAAGAATGAAATACTTGCAAGTGAAGATTCACAGTTGCAAAACAAAGAAATGCTTCAGTTACTCTGAAACTTGGGCCAGCATTGGCACAAACAGACTCTATAATGCCACTAGGAAGCTTTCAAAAATCATACAAACTAAAACGTCTTAAACAAAAGGGTTTCATAGCTTTAGAGGAACATGTTTGTTCCTGAAGACTTTACTCTTAGAAACTCTGGCTAAAGAGTCGTCAGTTGGGATTTACAGGGAAAAAAATGCAATTCCATAACAATAACATGGTGTGTGGGTGAGGAGCCTTTTTTAAAGTAGGGTGAGAGGTTTCACTGCTGCGTAGCAGCTCTGAAGATGCTGGTTGGTCATTTTCTACTGACATGTGGATTATAGTGAAACATAAACTCCACAGGCTGTGCAAAGCCAGTGGATAAACAGATCTTTAACATCAATAATGGCCATGCAGTGAAAGTCATTTCAAGGGGAAAGCATCAAACAAAATTGCGGGGAGTGAAGGGAAAGAGGGATTTGCCTTCCTTTCATCCACAGCAGAGCTGAGCTGCTGTAGTTTGCACACAAGTATAGCAGACAAACGAGCAGAGACACGACGAGCGAGGCAGCCAAAACCGGCGTGATGAACATTTCTGTCCCATCGGTGTGTCTGTGCATGTCTGCAGCAGCCTGCTGCCACCTTTTTTCCAGCTCTTCTCTGTGTTGGTTCCTGGAAGAGCTGGCATTCTCGGGCCAATGTAATGCAGATACTCAAAGGTGACGTCCAACTTCTGATTTGCAGTTACAGAAAACCAATCAGACAAATGCACAATGTATAATTCAGAGCCTCCTGCATTACGATCCTTCACTTCCTTTACAACTGTAGTATTCATTAACAGATTTGCTTTTTTAATGCAATGACGCCACTTCTTTCCCTGCTGTGGTTGTTAAAGTAAAATGCGGCGAGCATTAGTTGATTCTTCTGACGTACAACTGGCTGCAGCAGGAAGTATCTTCTGGTTTCAAGAGGCAACAATCCCATAGATGTTTGTGTTATTTGTGGAATTGTGTAAAATAATGATGAATTTGTTCAATAAAATAGAAGCTGGGGTTGTACTAAAAAGATAGATATCAAGCATTGTCACAAAAATGATAAATTAAGCGAGTAGATTATAAAATATATATTTAAAAAGAAAAATTCAAAAAGGTCACAGACTACTAAGGGTTAAGTATAATTCCTTCATAGAAAAACAATATTTTTGGGCTGGTTTAAATAAGAAAAAAAATATTTAATGTATCTATATTTATGAAATAAACATTTAACTGATCTAAACCAGTAATCAGTTTTTCTTCAAACAAAGCGTGTATTCAGACTGGAAAAGTGCGTTGATTCAGACCGAGTCAGCTTAATTTGGTTCAGATAATGAACCTTGCATTTGGTTTGCATTCAGACTGCCGTCAACCGGACGTTTTTGCTTTGAACCAGAGCATCTAAACAAAACTATGTAACTAAAGATATCTTGAATCATTGGCCAGGAATGACGAGGGCGGGGCAAAGCAACGAGGGATGAAATAATGGAAGTCCTAAGCTTTGCGATCCATGTCGGTATAATTCACTTATTCACTTATTAACTTTATTTTTTGCTGATCGATTTTGAACGTCTGCTACTTTGGTTTGGCGGAGGCATGCTGCAAGACAGTTACTGAGAAAACAGCGGCTAAGATGGTACGCTGATTAGTGTATATAACATATAGTCAGGAAAACAGTGTGAGAAGCAATATATATCCAGTTTAAAGTTGTTTTAATGAGCCTGCATTCATATGACCACATTTCATTGAGTTCTGTGTCTTATTGTTGCTCCGCTACAGCATATCCGCCCTGAACCTGAACCTCCACTTGGGTGAAATCAAACTGAAAATTTGTTTCGGTCTATCGGGGGAAACATACTCTGGATACACACTTGGTCTGTTTTTTTTTTTTTTCAGACAAAACAGCTTTCAGTTCATTTTTAAAACAAAATTGAATGGATTCAGTAAAATGGTATCGATAACAACCTCTTCTGCTTTTATTAGTTACCGTAATTACGACCACTAGGTTGATTCTTTGACTGCAAACTGAATTTATGGGAACGTGGAGAAATTGCAATTCACGTTAACATACTAATACTTTGTTAGATTAAGGAGAGTGTTTTTTTTTATTTCGAACTTAAAGACGAAGGTGAAAAACTGGTTCAACTGGCCACCGAAGTGTCAAACAATCAAGTAAGGCTCAATCTATGTAGCAGAGTCATGGGAATTTCCGCTTCAGGTTTGACAGAGCGTTCTCAAAGATGCAAGGCAACCAAAAAGTAAAGTGTTAGTGTCCATTCCTGGAATGACTGATGCAAAGAAGCAGCACAAAGAGGCCCACACTAATCTGTGTGGATTTGGAATCCCAGGCATGTGTGTTTTAGTACTAGCAGACATGACTGACATTCCTGCAAGCAGAAACCCTCGGTACAATAGAGAGCAGCTAATCTTTGTTCCTCTGTGCGGTAAGACATGATCACACTGACGACATGGATTGTCTTACCTCTCAGAGGGAGGAGTATGAACTGAGCGGATGCGTGCTCGTGTCCTCATGACACTGCAGAATCGAGGAGAAATTGCTACAAATGGGAAGCACTGGAATCAAACTCATGAAAAGATGAATTTCTTTTTAGTTAACTTAGAAACTCGAGGTCAGATCAGCACAAGTCACTTGCTGATGCAAGACAAAAGGAGCAGATTTTTTAGAAAATTGTGCTTTGTAAGACGCAAGTCATGACTGCTAAAACGTCTGCATTTTTTCCAGATTGATCTCTATATCTGGACTCAATAGAAGGAACTGAGTGTACGGGTGCTATTTTTTTTCTTTTTTTTTTTTGCCTGCGAGGGCAAATTCTAGCAACAGCACTGCATGAGCAACGTGCCAAGAGGCATTTTGGGTAAACAGGAAGAGGTTAGAGCAACAACACCTCGACTTGGGGAAAGGCAGGGGGTGTTAGTTCTCTCTGCAGCAACGCAGAATGAGCAACAAGAAAGTCGCAAAGAAGCAAATAGTGCATGCACAACTAACAGCAAGACATCGCAGCGACTGACTGGGAGTGCATCAGAAGAGGCAGGCTCTGTGCAGCACTCTTCAATAGCTTTTTTTTCTGCTGTATCTGGGATAAATCTCATTTAAATGTAGATGACAGAGCCACTGCTTCATCTGTCTCCAATTTTCTCCAACCCCTCCTTTTTTCGGACTCTCAGAGTATCCCCGTTTGCTGCAGTGAAGTCTAATACATTTGACTGGTCATGACAAATGCAAAAAAACAACAACAAAAAAAACGCTTAAAAAAATAAGGGGAAAAAAAAGATAAATCAGACAGCTGGCAAACACACAGATGCTGTAGTTGAGTTAGGAAAATGTTTTCAAATGCACAACATGAATTATTTATAAGTGTATGATGCGCACACGTTGCTAAAATGCTAGTTAGCTAAATATGCCCTTGAGGCATTGCTTCAAATCCTGTAAAGCTCCCAAAGCACATTAGAAAGCAACATTAAGATGTCAGCATGGAAGCTTTGTGTGATGATGACTCTGGTGCTTTCAACACCTACTAATAGCCTCCCACACCCAAACAAAAAGGAAACAACAAGAAGAACCATCAAAGTTAATTTGGTGTTTTTACTTTGATAGAGTTTTGGTCATTTCTATTTTTGTGGATCAATAAAGTTTTATTCTACGCTAAAAAAAAACAGTTTGTAAGATCAGTTTGTAATCCGTTTTTGGTTTCAATCAACACAGAAACACTCAAAAGCATCACTTTGGGTAGCCGCGGTGCAGAGGTAAAGCGCGGCTACTTCTGATCAGAATGTTGAAGGTTTGGTTCCCTCACTGCCCACCCATGGGTCGAAGCGCCCTTGGCACTGAACCCAAAATTGCTTCTGGTGGTTATAGGTTGGCGCCAGTGTTCGGCAGCAGTGTGTGAAGGTGTATGTGCAAAATACCTTTTTGGGATTGTTTTTCATACGAAATTAAGATAATAAACTTAAATTTTGATGATATAGGCCCTTTAAAGAAGCAAATGATGGTTTGATCAAGAAAAATAGTAAATAAACCTTCTCAGTTGAGACGTGATCTCCTTCAGATACAGCAGAAGCCTCAGACCTTCACATCTGTGAAGATCTAAAGGCATCACTAACTTCAAACTGCCTGATCACAAGTTTTGAAAATATCGATCAGTTATCCAGTCACACAAAGAAGCTTATTTTCGTGTCTCTTGTTTGGTCTTAAGCCGACTGAGGTGCATTAGGTGTCCTGTGACCTTGCTGCATTACCCTTAAGAGCCCACAGGAACATCCACTTGTGCTGACAATCATCATGAAACAAAAACAGGAGCAAAGCACACTGGGTGTGATAATATATGTTTTTTTAAAACACGCTCATCATTAATTCACCCCCTTTTTTCTAGGATTCAACATCTCTGAGTTGCTGCTGCGCCAGACAGCAGACAAACAGCCTCACTGCACTGCAGGCTGTGCTGAAAAACAGGGTTTTGTCATGAAAGACAACCAGAAAACGTGTGTTTGTCATCTCCAGCTGCAGGGTTGCATAAATGAGTGATGGTGGTTGTTTTTGGAGGATTGCTGGCTGCTGATCAGGAGCAGAGATGAAGTTCTGGCTGAAGGGGGGAAAAGACCCCAGGCCGGGTTGGGAAACAAATGGCACGTTGGTACCAAACCCCACATCACCAAAGGTGACAGTATCTGTACGACAGCCATTCGTGGGGGGGGTTGTCTCCACACCCCCCCTTCAAACTGATAAGTCAACCCACACGTACACATTCCCACCACCCCCCAAACAGAGGTGCCTTCACGTACCTCGGCACGCAGCTGGGTGAGGAGCGGTCGACCTCCCAGGTGGCGTACAGGTTCATGTGTACCGGCCGGTTGGAGGACATGCTGACCGGCTTGGAGGGCTGCATGTGCGGCGAAGGGACGCCCCCAGTCCTCGGGAGCGCTCCTCGCTCCGACATCCTGGAGGCTGACTGGGAGCTTTCAGACGGAGTACAACCGTAGGGGGGAGGTTGCCTACCCGCAGAGGAGGTGTTTTCACAGCCGTCCCTCGTTCGGTTGGGGTTCTCCTTTCTTTTTACGTAGGTGTAAACGCGTCCACACCGAAAGAAAGTTGGTCCGTTCCGAGCTAATCGCGCGCGGGCGGTGAAAACATCGCTGTCTTCAGGGTTTTGTCCCCGAAAGCAGACGCCGAAGCTCCGTGCCAGCCCCCCGCGTGAGACTGTGTCGGGTCCTGTCTGCTGTCTTTGCAGGAAGCGGAAATTTGTGTTGGTGAAGCCTCTCTGAGAGCAGAGAGACCGAGGGAGCCACGCCCCCGAGCACGAGACACACAGAGTAGCCAACCAATGGGCAGCCTTCCTTTTCTTTTGTGTATTTTGAAGTGAGCGCAGCTGAGAAACAGAGGTGGGAAGATTCGGCTCTCCTCGGCGAGAGTCGGCTTTTCCCGCTCGAGCCGAAAACACTGGCTCTGACGTCATTGTGTTTTCCGTTTTGGAAAAACTTGTTTTTATGTTTACTTTCTGTAGGATTTTCTCCTGGTTCTCAGGTTTCACCAAAAAAAAAAAGCAAATAACAATGTTTCAGCTTAATTAATTTATGTATTATTCGTGACATTGTCATTTAGGTGGGAGTGTTGATGTGTGATTTTCTTTGTGTGGTCCATTAATGGACACTGGACTCTCCGGGGTTCCTCCAAGCTTCACAGATAGGTGGATTAAAATGATGATTTTAGTTTAGTCCAAGAGTAGGTAGACGGAACAGATGTAATGAGAAGGGATGGAATGGATGCATAAATTAATGGATTGATTGATGAATGAATGAAGGGATGGGTTACTAAATGGATGGTAAGGTAACATTACATCCATTAGATGTAGCGAATGGAATGGAATGAATGATTATTAAGTAGACCTGTCCAACTGCTCATTAACGCAAATTTCAGCCAATATCAGCCAATCACATGGCAGCAACTCAATGCATTTAGGTACGTAAACATGGTCAAGACGATCTGCTGTAGTTCAAACCGAGCATCAGAATGGAGAGTAAAGTGATTGAAGGGAATTTTAACGTGGCATGGTTATTGGTGCCAAATGGGCTGGTCTGGATATTTCAGAAACTGCTGATCTACTGGGATTTTCACCCAAAACCATCTCTAAGGTTTACAGAGAATGGTCAGAAAAAGAGAAATTATCCAGTGATCAGCAGTTCTGGACAGAAATGTCTAAATAATCACTGGTTACAACCGAGGTCTGCAGGAGAACATCTCTGAACACACATGTTCAACCCTGAGGCAGGGTTATACCACTCCTGTCAGCTAAGAACACGAAACTGAGACTACAATTCACCAAATCTGGACAATAGAAGATTAGAAAAATGTTGTCTGGTCTAAGAAGTCTCCATTTCTGCTGGAAAATTCAATGGTAGGGTCAGAATCTGGAAACAACAAAAAGAAAGCATGGATCCTATTTTGTATCTACGGTTCAGGCTAGTGATGGTGGTGTAATGGTGTTGGCCGGGACTGCTGGAATGGAAGTAAGCCTCCACTGATTTCCCATCATCCCTTCAATTGCATTCTCTTCCACTAACTTACAGCCTCACACATCCCTAACCTAACATTAGCGGTGCAACAAAAATGGCGAGCAATATTGGAGTCATCCAACCGAACAGTTTTGATCCAGATGGCGGATCAGACGAAGATAATGAAGACGTACATGGATCTCATTGTTTACAAGTGGATGCATCAGAATGGAGTGGAGCAGGTACCTTGTGGCCTGCTGTTGTAGGTCTTATGTAACATTGACAAGCTTTTTCCAATGTCATTCTTTCCACCTGCTCCTGATTGATAATGATTTGAATAAAGAAATACTCAGAAATGCAATTTTAAGCTTAATTTTATTTACGTCTTCCTGTGTGAGAAAAATGATACAAGAACATGTTAAAACATCCAAAACTCTCTTTCATCAGAGTGGTTTTTGAAACGGCTTGGAAAATCATAAAGAAGGCAAAGCTGGGAAATGGAAGTTAACCTTTTTTTTTGTTTTACAATCTTGGAACGTTAAAGGTACAAGAATATACAAATTGTGGGAGCGAATCTGCTTAGTTGTATCAATGTCGGCCACTTAAAGAAGTGATGTAAGACCAATTGGAAACCTGTTAAAGATCGGGTCACTACAGTCCCACCTTTCAATGTTTTCACAGTACAGCAAACTAACAAAACTATGCACTTTGACTTCTTTTTATATTTAAAGTTAACCACAAAATTGGTCAGTTTTTCTTACTTTTACTTGAATTCATTAATTTTTTTGTAAATTTGTTGTGTATTCACTATTCTGTATTGGATTTTTCAATAAAGTCAATGCAGAGTTGAGTGATTTGGGTTACTGGCACATCTTCTTAGCTGTTAATGACATATGATCAACCTCCAGTCCACAATCAGCTTCATGAATGATTTATGTCTTTGCATGAGGCTGTGTAGTACAGACTCTAACAGTGACTTTACAGTTTGTAAGCAGCACACCATGGAACACACAAACCTTGTACAGAGTATGGAATCTTTTAAATCAGTCTAGTTATGTTTTTAAAACCCCATAGACTCCAATGAAAACTGTTTATGGTGTTTTGAACATGTCCTTGTAGCATTTTTCCCCTTATAAAGACAATGTCTGAAGAAAATTAAGTTTAAAATGGCATTTATGAGTATTTCTTTATTAAAATTGATGTGTATCAGGAGCAGATGAAAAAATGATTTTCCAAAACAGCTTGTAATTGAGACATAGAAAGTACAGTGGACGGGCTACAAGTACCTTCATTCTGATGAATCCATTTGCAGAAGACTAGATCCATGGGTCCACGGCTGGATAGCTGCACTATTGCTCTCCATTTTTGTTGAACCAGTAATGTTAGATTGGGAGTGTGAGGGGTTGTGGGAAATGATGACAGGCTTACTCCCTTACACCAACAGTCTGGCTCACATGAAGCTTCCACAAATATGTCTTTCTCACTTCAGGTTATCTCGTCACCACAAAGTGTAAGTCATTGCCAACATCTCCAAATCTGTTTTACCAGGCTGTGGTTCAGCTTGGAACAGGTGAAATGTTTGCACCCTCAGGTGAGGGAAAGCAGGGCTCTGATTACAGGCTGGGAATCTGATTACGAATCAGAAGGTGACGCAATGATGATGGCACAGACGCCACACGTGGCTGGCTGCCATCAATCCTGGAGATTATCACTGCTATGATCAGGACTCACAGCAACATGACGCACATGATATATTTGGAGGGGTCCACTCAAAAATATGGAGGTTTTAGTGTGTATTTTACATCAATTCTCGTGATTACTGTTACATGTTTATTAGCAGGTTATTCATTTTGACAAATGTTATTATTTGATGCAAATGTAAATTAGATATTGTTACTTTTTTTTGTCAATAAAGAAATACTCATTTTAAAATAGTAATTTTTTTAATGCATTTTTTGTAATGAATTGCTGTTTTTCCTGCACTAAAGCAAAAAACAAAGATTTAAACAATTTCCTCAATAATAATATTTGGATAATCCATCCTATTTACTGTTGAGGCGATAAAAGCTCTGCTTGATGTTTGGATAATCTGCTGATATGCCGTGCTCTTTTTGACACGCTTTTCTCACCCATTTCAAGTGCTCCCCACTGATGAACAGTTTAGATTCAACAGGATTAATGGCAGGATAATCCCGGGTTACTTTATAAACAGCACCCTGAAATCTGCAGTTATCAAATGGCACTGCAAGAAGTCAGATGGACCGAAATCCTTCCTACAGACCCAACCACTTTTCATGCTTAGCTCTTGATACACGGGGACAAAAAGAGGTGTTATAATCTCTAAAATGTTGATACTATGCAGTGACTGCAGCAGTCACATTGAGCTGCTGCAGTCCTGGCAGAGACAGTAATGCCGTGTCTTTTTTTGCACATTAAAAGGTGGCGATGCAAACTTTTCCCTTCTCTCTGCATGTGTACCAGTGACCGAGTTAGTATGAGGCCACTACAGCCGCTATGTAGGTCACTGTGCTTCCCAGACTGTGGCGCTCTCGAATCTTATCGCCACCCAGCAGCGAGGGCGTCAACTGCTTTTTCCAGAGTTTTAGCAAAAACCTTTGGCAAACACCCGTCAGAAGGCTGCAGCAGTGTGGTGTACACTGATCAGCCCAGTCAGATTTGGAATTTTACCCAGAAACATGTGAATGTCAACACAGCAAATGTGTGAGGTGGATTAAAGAGCAGAGAGGCTTTAGCAAAATTAGTCTTTTTTTATCACTTCGTTTATTTACAAAAAAACGAAAATAAAACATGGTGGAAGAACATAATCAAGATCAGTACAAGTTAAACAACGAAAATACAGTTTGAACTCATGACACATCAAGTACATGAGACAACATTGCTGAAACATTTAAAAAACAAAGGAAGAGGAACTGAAGTTACTGGTATAGGAGCTGATTGGTTTTGAAGTCTAGATCCTCTGAAAGTGAAGTTGGAGCGGGTCTCTTCCTCTTCCTCCTGCGGCTATCCACCTAGCAATTTGTTTTGGTTTTTCTCTAGAACTTGAACTCTTTGTATTTTTTGGCACCGCCTCGTGTGTCCTGTGGCTGGGCCTTCCTCTTTTTTTGCTGTTAGGAAACAAGACAAGGCAAACGTGGAAGTGAAAGTGAATTCGTTTTCAGATTTCAAGGGAAAACAGTTACTGTTAAAACGAACCTTCCGTTTTCTTCAATGCAGGATCATTTGTTTGCACCAAAAGTGTGCAAAGTTTCTATGCTGATGATGTTTATTTTTGCGTTAATAAAGAGTCAATGACAACTTAAAATCATTAAAATTTGAATTAGAGGACTAGCGCGTTGAACAAAGCTCCAATGAACATAATTTTTGTCAAAAAGCAAACCGTAACTAGAAATACTTGGTAATCTTGCAGGTTTACTAAAGTGGAGCATCTTTCTCAGATAGAATCAAGACCTAAATATGTTATTAGCTACCTTTCCATCTGGATAAGAATCCTTACCTTCTGTTTAGCAGCATGCTCAGCCACCATGTCGCTGAAGTCCTCCTTCTCCACCTGGGCCTGCTGTTCTCTAACATGCTCCTCATACTTCTGCGTCATGGCCATTGGGTCAAGCTCCAACTCTTCAGGAGCCAGGGCCACCTCCACACCCTGTGACTCCTGTCTTTCACCTGTCTTGCGGTTCACCATGGCCTGGAAACAGCAGAAAAGGGGAAGAAGAAAACATGAAACTGATGGAGTTTGTTATAAACCATCACTACCTAAAATCACAGTGTTTAAATTCCCACTTCGGTCATCTTTTGATTAATTTTAAGAGTTCCCAGTGATCTTTCGACTAGGGTTATGCTATTTTTAGCCAAAATAGAAATACTCAGAAATGGAATTTTAAGCTTAATTTTCTTTATCTATGTCCTCCATCATGAGAAAAATGGCACAACAACATGCTAAAAACAGGAGTTTCAGAGTGGGTCTTTAAGGCATGTGCACACATGCAAACGCACACAGTCAGTCTTACCGTGGACATGTCGTAGATGTGAGTGGAGGCCATCATGGCTGCACCGACAGGCCCAGTTCTTCTCTCTGGGAGAACCGTAAAAAGCTGAGGGGTCTCATTCCTAGAAAAACAAAAACAATTGAAGCATTTATCCTCACAGTGACACATTTCATTAACATAGATCAACATTTTTCAAAAAGAAAATATTCAATTATTGGCTAAAACTTTTGTGGCTGTAATTTTTCAGATGATTTTACAATGGAATGGGATTTTTTTTGGTGAAAAATAATAAAACACAAACTGATGCACAGAACTTTGACTTTTTAAAGTTGTCTAATCGATGTTATGTATTGTCCGAGTGCTAGCAGCTACGCGCTAAGGACCAGCGACTATTGATGACGTCATCAAGGGTTAGTAACATCCAAATTTGTAGACAACCTTTTACCGTAGTTCTCTGTTTGGAGAGCTATATGTAGGAGTAGGGAGAAGCTGCAGAAGTAGGGAAAGAATTCAACATATTGATAAATCTCAGCATTTAAAACACAATCCCTAAATAAATTACGTAGCCGTATTATGGATCCGGAGCCGGAGGCCCCTGAGAAAACCCACGCATGAACGGAGAAGATGGAAACTCCACACAGAAAAGTCCCCCATTGGTGACACTTTTTCCAAGTCCCCCAGCCAGGATTTGAACCAGGGGCATTAGTGGTGTGAGGCAAGAGCGCTAACCACTGTGCAATTGTTCACAACAGTTGTGAAAAAAGCAAAAATGTTTTTGTGTTTGCACTGCTGTGGCTCACTTTTTTTGTAACAGGTTAAGATTTAGAAACCTGATAAATCGTAAGACATTACATTAAGATTGCTTTTTTTACCGCCACTCAAACTTCTTAAGAATGAAAATGTGAGAACTAAATTTTTCCTTGAATCCTGTCAGTATTTTGCCAATACCCAGCAATTATTATGATAAATCTATGCTTTCCACAGATGACCTGGAGTCAGTTGACCCAGGGTCATCTTAAAACGTATTGCAAAAAATTCCCCCAAACCAGGAAAGATGACATTTCACAGACATAATGCAGTAAAACGTGTAAACTGACTCATGACAGGTCAACGCAGTGCAACTCCAAAATACACAGACTTTCCCCACAGGTGAAAACCACACCTGACGTCAGCCAACGATCAGTGTAACAAGCCAACAACAGCTCTATGACACTCAGGCACAAGCAGAACACACAGAGAAAGGTCTGTCTTTAAACTTTGCATTCACGGGATAAGTAGTTATTGTTCCGTTAAAATAAAGTAGAATTACTTTCAAGTCCTTTAGACACACTAAAATGTCCTGAACTGAGCAAAAAAAAAAAAAAAAAAAAAAGACACTCTCCTTGAAACAAGTCAAAATACATCTATAAATGTTTTATCATCAGAAAAATGTTTTATCTTTACAAAAAACTATTTCTGTATTTTCCAAATTTGACATTATTGAAATAAATAATTTTATGCTTTCAAATGAGCCGTGAATCAGCATCTAAGCTGATTTAAATAAATGGCTTTTTATCTAAAGTGAAACAAAGGAAAAAAAAGGCCGATTTAGAGAAAATAAACTATGCAATACCTTTTTGCCAATACATTTGGTAAAACATTTGACTGCATTAAAAAGGAAAACTTCAGTGTTTTGTGGAGGAAATATCACCCAGTGAGTCACACTGAGACTTTAAAGCAGGTATGTTTAAAGTCTGGCCTGTTGGCCAAATGCGGCCTCTCTTTTCAAAGTTCTACCAGCCTGCAGGTTCCTGTCATCAAATCAATACGTTCAGAACCCAGCACTTTAAAAAATGTTTGCATGATTTCTTAATTGGGATTGCCTGATTCCGTAGTTAGCAGTTAATTAATACTTTACAAAACTAGCTGCGTGTACATGTGTAAAATGTTTTTGTTCTGATTAGAATTGAACAGTGTACACCAGTACTGAAAGACTTTTTCCGATTATAACAAACGTTTGCAGCTCTAACAAAACTTTTTGAATTCTGATAAAACTGATTTATCGTAGCAGTTAGAGGGAATACATTTTTTTCAAATCTAGCCTTTGAACTGTTGGGAACTCTGCGTCTGCACAAAACCAGTGGCCAGCAGGTTTTAAAAGCTAATATAGTAATTGAAGGTGTCCCTCAGCACTGAAGGAAGTGAAGTCGGTAGCAGCAGCACGTTTGTGACTCCACATACCCGTCCATGGCCTCTTCGATCTTCTTCTTCCTAAGCTCAATCAGTTCCGGAGTCTCCATGCCGGCTGGTACAGAAGAGAAGCCTCCAGGAGTGATGAGTCCACTGCAACAAGCAATAGAGCATCAGTTCAGTCAATGCTTTCTTTATAGCAGGGTTTCATCCAACGTGTGAATCAACATCACTCATCATGAAAAATTAACACCTTCTTAAGTAATGAACTAGGCCTAAAAACAATGTTTTTAGCTTATTTTTAACAATCGTTTCTTTTGGAAAATGATAACGCTTTTCTAACTGGTCTTATTATTGAAAGGAGAGGATTTGAACGTTAGAAGGCCCTGAAAAAACATTCAGATGTTTATTTTTACTTCACATCTCTCACAAAAAAGAAATACAAGAAGCAGCCCTTTCTATTTTTAATCCTTCCGTTATCGACCCTCAAACAAAAGGACAGAAAAGGAAAAAGCTTCTGCAAGTGTCTAAGTTTAGATGAACATCACAGTTTGCTAATCAAGCACCTGTCGGCTGGGGTGAAGAATCCGGTTTCATCTGGCTTCTCTTCATCGCTCTCCTCCTCTTCCTCCTCTTCTGAAGATTCCTCATCTGAGGGTTCCAACTCTCCCCATGGGGTGTGGTCTACCTCTTCTTCCTCGGCCTTAGCCTGGACACAAACATACGTCGAGTAAATACGGGTGGTAACGACTATTTGAATACTCAGAGAATATTTGAGAATAAATGAATATTTTTGACAGTTTGAGATAGCTGATTTGTGATCATTATAAATATAGGATAGTAAAAACACACATCAGAAATTGAGTTATTGCTCTAAAATTGTAGGATAAAGTTGTATTTTAAATTTACAAACTAAAACAGTATACTCTTCCCAGATGTAAATACATTTTCAAAGTAAAGTGTCGGTGAAAATTCTCAAAAAAAAAAAAAAAGAGAGAGTTCAGTGTACTGAACAAAGTTCTGAAAACTGCTTTGAATATTGTCGACAACTTGAATAAAAACACATAATAAATGAGAAAGTCAGAAAACTGCCAAAATCTCATGAATGTTTGTTAGCATGGTGGAGAAGTGGTGCTGGAACGCATTTGTAAAATGCTTATCTCAAATTTGGGAGGTTTTTTTTTTAAATTCGTGAATCAAATTGCCACCAAAGTAATGATCCACAGCTCTATAAAAAAATCATCCAACAGGATGAAAATAATGAAGAATTGATGTCTTTTATAATGAAGGCATATTTAAGACTATAAAATGCTGAGAAAACATCAAGATAAAGTTTACTACTGATAAGGTAACACTACATCTGAGTGGGTTTTTAGACAATTTTACATGTAAAGACAAAGTATATTTGAATCATTTGATGCTTTTTTGTGTTTAATGCCTTTGAGCTTTTAATCATTTCTGCAAACATTTCCAAAATAAAATCAAAACCGCACATCTTTGTTTAAGTCCTGACCTGGAAGTCTGCGGAGTTGGTTCCAAACACATCACCATAGAGGGGCTTTCCCATCTCGTCGACGGGCGGCTTCCCCCATCCGCCCGCGTGATAACCAAAAGTACAGTTCTGATGGGTAAAGCAGAAGAAAACAGCACAGATTCAGAACTATGACGCAGTAATGAAGTAATACAACTCCAAATACTTGAATTTGTAGAGAATATTTCATTCAAATCTGCAGAAAGTTTTCTACCTCTGGGATGGGCGAGTTGAGTCCTGGGATTTTGAGATTCGGGTAGGAAGGAGGGGGCCCGTACCTCTGCATGGCGATCAACCAAGGAGGAGGCACCTTGTGGGCATTCTGGCGAAGAAGAGGACATTTCATGAGATGCTGGAACAGAAATGAACTCTGAGCTTTAAAGGTGTGCAGCAATTCTGGTTGCTGCTGATAAGGGCTTTTAACATCCACTCAAAAAAGTATTTAGAAGACCTTCTGCTTCAGTTTGACATTTTTTTCCATAATCCTTGGTTTGTCCCAAAAATATGTTCTACTTTGTTTGCTTGGAAAAAGAGAATGAAGGCAAAATATTACAAATGCTTTCCAAAAGCTAGATGTGGAGCACATGTACACATAACTGTATGGCTGCTCCTTGACTTCAAAACACTTAACCAGCCACAAAACATGATTGGAACTGCAGTTCATGGTCAGTATGTGCTGCTTTAAGTCAGAGTAATGCATTTCAGATGTCCTTAAATGACCTGTGTCTCCTCCACAGGCGGACTGGGCAGCTGAAATGAGATCACCTCTCCCTGCAGCTCCAATTTACTCAATAAGCTTTCATCAAACAGGAAACGATATGACTAATTTTCTAAGGCAAGAAAATTGGCCAACGCTCTGGATTTACAACTACAATGACAACAAAAGAATAATACCAAAAAAAAAAAATCTATAATTTTGCTCAATTAGATCCCAGTCAGTTACAAAATTCTCACTAGCAACAAAAATAGCTCGAAGCTCCGGGGCAAACAGCCAGATGAGGTTCGTTTTCATTTCCAGTGTGGAGGCTCCATGTCTGACATCTTCTCCAAATTTGAAAAGAAATATTTCCAGGAAAGATGTGATCTTTTTTTTTTCCCAGGAGCTCAGAGTGTGGGAGGAATAATAAAAAGCAGCTGAGCGAAAACAGAGCTGTTGATGTTTCTCTGCGACACACAAGGTTTTGAATGTCTGTGGGCTTCATATGTCCTATGACTTACTGTGCAAAGGTGTTTGAGAAACTATTTGTTTTTGGACTATATCGTCAAATGAATATTTACAGGATGCACAGATTGCCCACAGACGCAATTGTGCAGAGACTCACAATTCACAGAGAGCGTCTTTGAACAACTCTTTCAAACTCAGCTCCTCGTCAGGGACACCGGTCAACAAATATAGTAGAAAAAGGTTCAATAAATTCTATTTCTAATAAGTTCTTATTCTTGTCAGTATGCAGATGAAAACAAGCATTGACGTGAATTGTGATATATTTTTACAGCTCATAAAACAATATAAAGAGCAGGAAGATAGAATAGATGAATAATATGATTCTGATGCCCCAGGTTCTGGGTTGAGTAAGTTAGATTCTTTTTTTTTTAGATAAATAGTTCAGAAAGAGATATTTTTAATCAATACTAATTATGATACCCAGTTTATTGAGAGTTAATAAACAGGGATGTCCTGATCCGATCATGTCATTGGAAATTGGATCGATTTCCTTTTTTCCCAAAAAACATATTACTTCTAAATTATAAATATTTGTCTTGACTGAAGGTCACTGGGGCTTACAGGTCCTACTGGCATTCCCAGAGCAATGCGCAGCTCATCAGACAGGTCTCCTGGCTTCTTCTCCTTCAGACGAGTTTCAAACTCCTTACCCTGCAGAAGATCAAAACACTTTCAGAGTAAACAAACAGAAAGCAAGCACTCCTGCAGATTAAAAGCATGAATAAAAGTGAAGGGGATGCAGCACCTCATAGTAAAGGTCTCCATGGATGGTGAGTTTAGGCTTGATCTGCCACTTGAAGAAAGCATCGTGCAGCTTCTGGTAGTCGATGTCAATCTTTCCCATTTTAGGACGAACTTTCTCCCTCATTTTGGTCTTCATGGTTTTGGCGTCCTCCTGTGAACAGATTATCACAGTGCATTATAATAAACACATTAAAAAGCAGAGAATTTCTTACTAAAGATGTAAACATCTAATCTGTACCTTCTCCTGCAGAGCCTCCCTCATCTCTTGGATTCCCGTTCTCCTGATGAACTCTGGCAGCTGAAATGGAGGCTTCTCAATCCCTCTCTTGCCCTGCAGATACTTCCTCTTGAAGCACCAGTGGCGAGGCACTGGAACTGTGTTCCTGGTGGCCTTCAGGTGGACCAGCAGCTTAGGCTCCTGCGCAGTCACATCGTGCATCTCCACAACATCTGGACGAGCTACCAGCTAGAAAACGTGATGGAGTTATAAAAAGATTTTTGTTAAAAACCAACAATAGTGAGTGACAACAGAGCCATTTTGATTTGTACCTGTTTGAGTTCAGCCACAGTGAGCCGGTTCATTCGCCGCAGCTTCTTCTTGGACAGTTTCGGAGCATCTTGTTTGGTTTCCTGTACACACAATACATTTTGTATTGATCTCAAATGTTTTTCATCTCAGTTGGGTTTCCAAAGGCAATGATGTTTTGTACCTCATCGCTATCATCGCTGTCTTTTCTCTCCAGCTCAAACCCCTTCTTTCGCAGCATACCCACTGGCTCCAGCTTTTCAGCTTTCTCTGGCTCTTTGTCCTTTTCTTTTTTCAAATCATCAGTTAACTAGGACAACAAAAAGATGTCAAGCAAAGCACCCCAACATAAATTATATCTGTAACGTAGTGTGCAATTATTAGCTTAAGTCACCTTAAATGCCTCAAAAATCCTCTTGAAGAAGATGTAGTTGGGGTCATAGATCTCCAGGTCCTCTGTGACGTACTCGATCTCCACCTCCGTCTCCTTCTCCTTGTCCTTCTGCTTGGTGCTGCCCTCCTTTGTCTGCTGCTCAGCCTGCTCCTTCTTCTCCTGTGCTCGCTTCTTCTTGCTCTTCTTTTTTCTGTTCCGGCGCTTGCGATTTTTCTAAAAACAAAAACAAAAAAATTTAATTTCAAAACAAAACCCTTCTGCTATTACAATTGCTGCAGACACTAAACAAAAAAAAAAGGAAGTTGCCAGCAAAGGTTGTTGCATTTGACGACCCTTACATCTTTTTTGGACAACTGGCCGTCTTCGTCGTCTTCAGACATCACTGCTGCAGAGGAATTTGCTGCATCTATATCCTCAACATCATCTAAAATAAAGCAAAGGGAGGTAAAAACGGTGTTCCTTTCTCCAAACTTGCTTCATATTAACAGCAAAGCTTTAATATTGTTCTCATAATTTCAATGAATCCTGAAATGTTCATTTGGTGTTGTCTGCATTTTGTGACCGAATTTCACTGCAAAATGAACCCATTAGCCATCACTATTCTGTTTGTGATGGAATAAACACCAGTCTCCAATAGATGCCTGTCACTAATAAATACCTGGGCCACATTTTTTTCGTTTGTTTTCTATTTAGTAATAAATAAAGCATATTTTAGTCAGATCAGGTTTGGATGGGAAAATGAGAAAATAGTCTATTAGACCTAAGTTTAGATAGTAAAAGAGAACACAGTCATACTTGATCCTGTAAAAAAGGGTGTTTTAATGGCTGTGCCTCACCACAGTAACAAAGTGGGCATAATTTATTTATTAGGTCTAACCTGCTGGATCAACGAGCTGCTCCTGCCTGATCTCCTTCAGCTGAAGGATCTTCTCCAGAGCTTGTGGGATCTTGGGCCCACCAACACTAACCTCCTCGTTCTGCCAGATCTGCATGAAGAGCGGAATTGCAGTTTAATTTTTGACTAGGATATTCATTTTAAAAAATCCAAAGATTTCAGAAAAACTGCAAAAGAATCGTACTTAGTTTAAATCATATCAGAAATATTTGTATTTATTTAATGTAAAGAGGTGCAGGATAAACTTACCTCTCTGTTATCTTCCCCTGGAGGAGGTGGCACCTTCTGTTTATGAGATGGCAACAAGGTGACACCAGGAGGTAAAGGCCCATGAGGATCCAAAACTGAAACTTTGGTTTTGTGAAAGAAACAAATGTGTGACTGAAATTGTAAAAATAAACCATCAAATGCTGGTTTAAATGTTAGCTAGCAACACAGTAGGAAGAAGAGACCTTTTCTCGACAAACATTTTGTAACATCTTGAATAGAAACCACTCATGAAATGTTTTAGGAGATCCACACACCTCTTACAGCAGAGACGGGTGGCTGCATCTTTGCCATTTCGTGCTGTCGTTCCTGTTCCAGCAGTACGGCAGCCTAAGGAAGAAAAGAATGACACATGCAAGCAAAAGACAACACAATAAGTGCAAACAAAATAAAAGCCTTTCTTAGTTTAATAAACAGCTGCACAAAATGTGTTGTTTGGTCAACACCATACCCGTTGCTGCTGCTCCAGAAGGTCATGCTCGTCCCCCTGTTTTAGCCACACACAAAAAAGCCAACATTTAGCAAATGTGACTGTTTAGGGGTTTTCTTTTAAAGATCTAAAGTAACAGTGTTGAATTTGCTCAAATACACTGAAAATTTGAGTCATTCTATGATCACTGTTTTTAACTTATGTACTTTGTGATGTTTACGATGTTCAAATACAGTCCAGTAATTTTGTTTTGTTGAGTCCACAATATTAGGGCTTAAAGTGTCTATTGCAAGTTGGTCATTTCTGCCATCCCACCTGATGCTTGGCCCTTTCTTCCTGCTGCAACACAATGGCGGCTCGCTGCTGAACCATTTTGAGTTGATCGTCCTGTGTAAGACCAGGAGGCGGCATGCTTGGGTGCTCCATTCCCATGTGCATGCCAGAGGGAGGAGCTACAGGGGGCATCATGTTCATTGCTGGGATCATTCCCATACCCGGGGGCATGGGTGGCATGGGCATCGGGGGCATAGGAGGAATACTCGGCACCTGAAGGAGGAAAATTAAAATGTTGTGAAAAGAGTTAAAGATAGGAGTCTGACTGACATGAAACCTATTGCTAATGTATTACTTATTTTGAAACATTTATTGCAGCTCAGTAGACTTGTGGTAGAGTGTCCGCCCTGACACTGGAAGGTCATGAGTTCAAATCCACAGCAGTCATACCAAAATGGGACCCAATGTCTCTCTACATGACACTCAGCATTATAATAGGATAAGAGGGGCAGCTGGGGGGTTAAACCACAAAATGGTTCCTGAGTGCAGCTCACCACTCTCCATGCAGAGAACAAATTTCACACACCAAGTTAAGTGACAGCTAATGGGACTTTATTTGATGTTTTTTTCTCCATCTGACACATTAGAAATGAGATAAATATATTCGAGCAATTATTTGGTTTGTAAATTCTGAAGTTGGACACGGCAACTGACTTAAAGACTAAGTGCAACCAATTGCCTTCATAGACTACAATGACATTATGTCCTTTAGTTATTTGTATGCACTTTAACTTGAACATTTTGCATTTGAAATATGAAGAACTGAGGGATGACCCAAATAATTGGAAGAAAATCTCACAAACGCTTTATTATTAGCCACTTATTAGCCATTTTAACATGAATAAGAGTTATTTAATCAACATAGAAAAAATAAATTAAAAACTAAGAAGTTCAATTGAGAGTTTGATGTATAAATCTTTAAAGCTGAAGATCCCAAAGACGAGCTTACCTGCATCATGTAGCCTTTCAGTCTGTCAATGAGTTCCTCTCTGGAGCCTGAATAAAGAAAAGCACGACTATTAATTTTAGTTTTAATTACGAATCGCCGGTATGAAATTATTTACCGAAGTAAAACATAGTGTCTTTTGGCGCACATATTGTCCCACGTATTGATAATTAGCAAATCCAAAGTAATCTACTATCAAATTGTCGATGGAGCTTACATTAAGCTAGGAGTTTTCTCACAAATCATCATAAGAAATCATTACTACGTTTGGTGCTCCAATTGTTTGATATTAGACCAAAAAATGTTTTTATGAACCTTGTAGGAAACACTCAAGTGAGTCAATCCATGCTGCGGGCCTGTTTGAGCCTTTTATGTCGCGGGTTCAACGATTTTGTGCTCCAAGCTAACGCTAGCCATCAGCTAGCTTCAAAACAACACGCAAAGGTTTTTGTAGTCTGCGGGGGCTTTTCTCACCCATTGTGGGAGCTCCTAGCTCCGCCAGCTTCCCCTGAAGCTCCGGGACGCTCCATGAGTTTAATGCTGCGATTGCACCTCCTAAATCATTCGGGTCCGTGCCCGGCGGTCCGTCAGATGCCATGTTGAGCTGTGGATCAACGGCGGTTGTAGAGATAAACTCGCGCGAGAGAGAAACGAGAACAAGAAAAAAAAGCAAGGCATTATGGGAGAAACGCAATGGTCTTTGGGGTGTGAAGTTCAATTATTTTAATCTTTCTTCTACTTTCGTCTCTGGGTGTCAGTGTTGGCCCGTTAACAACTCAGAATAAATAAAGTTGTTACATTGCTGCTACTACAACTGCTGCTACAACGACAACAAACAACTACTAATTCCACTACTAATTCATTAGTATTATTATAATAGTATTATTTTATTACAAGAAGTAGTAGTATGGATACATAAATACTCACAGAAATACTTTGGGGTGGCTGTGGTGCAGAGATAGAGTAGTCAACCCCTGATTGTGAGACTGCAAGTTTAATTCCCGTCTTGCATGCTGATGTTTCCTTGAGCAAAACAGTAACCCCACATTGCTCCCGGTGGTTTTAGGTTGGTGCTAGTGTCTGGAAGCAGAGCTGCCATCAGTGTGTGAATGTGTGTGCACGGGTCAATATGACTGTGACTGTAAACCACTAATAAAATAGGAAAGTTCTATATATGTGTATGCCATTTAACATTTACTAAACAAGATACAGTCTTTGTTTCATCTCTTTGGATTAAAAGATGTAAATTGCAGATAAATCATGGAACAACCCATTTTTCTTAAAGTACATACAGAGATTTGGTAAACATACTTGCGTGTAGAGCATATGCTCACTAAATGGTTTCGTTTGCCCACGGTGAGTAGGTCAAACTAAATTGTTTAACTGATTCTGAGTTGTTAAGGTTTAAAATTAACAGCAGTTACAAGAAACACACTTGAGTCTGATCCGACTTTCGCTTGTGGTTCCATATACTATTAACATTTTGTGTTAAAAGATACTTAGCCAACATTATTATTATTAGTTTTTTTTTGTGTAAACCTGCATCAGATGATAGAACAGTGTTTGGATACAGACAAAAACAAAAGATAATAAAGAGACTGCCACTGTGTTGTGACGATGAAGGTACATGACGTCAAGCATGCGTGCAAAGTCGTCTATTTAGTCCATCAAAAATTATTTTAGTAGGACATTTCATAACTGGCGGACTTTCTTTGAGGTAACAGTTATTCATGAATTTGTGATTAAATTTCTTTTGAACATTTTTGTTTTTTTCTCTTTAAAATCAGATGCCAAAAGGGTGTTGTGACTTTTGCAAAAGTTTTATTCAAAGTTTAATTTTGCCCAGTTAAAGTTTCATATTGAAAATAGACTAGCATTAATGAGACAGCTATTCTGTCTGCCTTCTCCAAACTTTTGAAAGAGAAAAAGGACTTTCTAGTTAAACAGCTTGGAGCATAAAGGGTCTTGAAATAGTTCCTTTATAATAGAAATGTGTAAAAAAGAGAAAAAGTAAATAACTCTTAATAACTCTTCAACCCCGTCTTCAAAAATATCTGCCAGAGCTTGTGCTTATACTCCTTTGTTTGGACTGCTGCGGTTTCCTCCAAGGGTGTTGCGCATGCGCAGAGGAGATGGGGCGCGCTCCGGTGGTTCAGAGGCAGCAGGGCGTTTCTAAATCACAAAGCAGTGAACTGCATAAAAACATGTGAAGGACTACAGGAGCTCCAGACGCCAACTGAATGTCAACAATTGCACTTTAACGAAACAAAAGGCAAGTATGCGTTTCATTTTTTTTTTCAAAAGTACAATGTGTGTTCTGCGTAAAGATTGCGCGTAGATCTGTAAATATCTGACACGATTGCTCGGACTTTTGGGTTTTCTTGTTTGCTCGCGTTTGGATTCTGAAAACTCACGCAAAGTAATCGAAACATTTTAGTGTCCGGGTTGTCCTTCCAACATATTTGCATGGGTTTGTTTGTGTGTGTGTTTGGAGTAAAAGGCTCATCCAGCTGTTGGCTCGGATCATCTTGAGGAAGTTTTAGTTTGACACATTCAGGGCCACACCTTCTCTCCGGACTGGCTGTTATCTGTGTGAAACATAAGCCCGATTAAAAGTTTGGCGCGCGCAACTTGCCAAATGCAAAAGTGTGTGCGTAAAATCGGTTTCCATTTGAATCACCCAAACGCAAACCGCTTCCTCCTGCTGGGGTGTGCAGATCTATGTCTTTCCCAGCGGTTTGAAGCAGAGCCTTTGGGTGTTTATTCTCCTTTGCTTCGCGTTTGGAATATGAACCCCGCGCGCAGAAATAGGCCTGCAGGCGGACGGAAAGCTGACTTATAGCATAATCACGACACTCATGGTCACTGTCAGCATGCTGCGCCTCCAAGTTATTTAGAGGACAGCATTATAAAAGTGTAGGCTCACAAATGCATGAGCAGGATTTGCTCCAATCCAATCTGTGAATGGCTTCTGCAGCCTTTAGGTTCCAGTGTGTCCTTCTTTTCTGCACTCCCCTAATCTCATAGAATGATTTCAAGCATATTTTTATACTTCTGGCTCGTTGACAGAATCTTTAGAGCTGAGTCAACTGGAGGGCCATCTTGCATGCTCTCATTTTCTGCAGGACTGGAGGGATTCCTCCTCACATGGTTTTCCCACCACTGTCGATAGATCATTTCACCATCTTTGTGAATGTGTTTGGAGCTGCTTTTGACTCATCAAAACTTGAACTTTAACAACACACTGAGATGAAAAGTGTATTTGGTGTTTTTACCATGTTCTTGTGTCATTTTCTTTTGACGATGGACAAGAAAAAACATCAAATCAGTGTAAATCAGGAGCAGATGAAAAAAAATTACATTGAAAAAAAAGCTTGTGGTTGTTGCGTTACCACTAGCCCCCTACTCCACTCCATTCTGATGCATCAATTCAAATAGATCCACATACATCAAATTCAAATCTGGACAGCTGGATAGCTCCAATATTGCTCACTGTCACAGTAATGTTAGGTTGGGGATGTTGGGGGCCGTAAGGTAGCAGGAGAGCCTGTGAACAGAGAGCTAAGGGAAGTGGGGGCGGAGTTGTTCCTGCACACACATCAGAAGTGAGTTTCTAATGAAGTCCTGCCACCCTGCAAAAAATATATTTTTGTTAAAAAAGAGCATAATTGTAATTAAAAGACCACTGGGAACTCTTTTACAACAGATAAGAGTGTGTCTTTAATCTTTGACCTGAAATTTTGACATGTTTTCTGAATTAGTTTCATTTTTACTGTTGAATACCCGAGAGTGAAAGCATCAGACATCCGGAGATTGGATCCTCAGGAGTCAGACTTCTCTGGAGGCTTTGACAGTGAGGTCGTTGTGACTGATTTGTGCAAAAACAGTGTTAAAAAAACTTTTGCAGTTTGACCTTTGAACAGGAAATGATGCGTTTCCTTTTTTAGTCAGCCATAGCTGAACGTCATACCGGTAGCTGGTTTAAAAAACGTCATAAATGCTGTGATGACAACCAGTCTGATGGCATAACGACCCCAGGGTTTCAGATCAAAATACCGTTAAGGGTTTTTCATGTATATTTTTGTACTGTTAATATGAAAAATTTAAAGTTTACTTCTGCTTGTTTTTCCTGACTGCTGGTGTAAAAGACACCACTGCTTAGGCTTCCACACAAAAATATTTTTGAGCATTTGCTCCTGTTACACTTCATTGTCTCTGCTGTGGACTCCAGCTTCTCCATGGCCTCCCTTCCACGTGTGAATGTGTTGTCTGCTGCGTGTCAATTCTCATGAGTTTCTGCATCTGCAGTGAGCCGGAGCATCTGTGTGTGTTTCCTCATGTGACATCAAATTTTTATTGCAGTCAGACTGAAAACATGTTGGGCAGAGTTCACCCTGATAACACACAGCAAAGATAAAGCCTGACGGGGCTTTAGTAGAACATGTCATCGTCTGTTTTTGTTTGCACTGAAGCCTTCAGCCTCTGTTTGCTTCTTGCTTTTCTTTCTTGACTCTTAGTAAAGTGACTCAAAAGTCAAACACAGAGAGATCTTTTCTCAAGCAGCAGAACTGACCCCAAAATTGATCGTGTTAAAGTTACAAGTGGTACAACTGCACGGTGGAGTTGTGGTTGGCGCACACGCTTCCCTGTGAGGTTCAAATTCTGGTTAGGACCTTTCCATGTGGAGTTTGCCAGTTCATTGGATGTCTTGGCTTATTTAAAATGTCTTATTTACCCAGAATGTGTCACTTCTGACTGTTGTGACACAAAGACTTAAACCGCTTTTAGCCTGTAATTCAAATGTTTGAAAATGTGGGTTCAGGTCAAACAGGACTGTAAATGTGGATGGATACTCACTTGATGCTGCAGAACAGAACATAATTTCAACATTAGAGTCAACCACATGTCTGTCATCTGAAGAGTCCCAGAATGCTGAAGTCAGTGACACTGTGACAACTTTGCCAGAAAAAGAAACGCAGATTCAAGCATGAATCCATAATGAGTGCATCCTCTGCACCTATTTTCATGGTGACTGACACCTAACGGTTCAGTTTCTTGGATTCACTCTTTCAGACTGCAAAGTCCTCAATCGCACAAAAATGTTCTGACTCTCTGATCAGAGAAAACCGATCACATTGACTTGGATTCTCCACAGAGATCAGCTGATCCATCTTGGGTTATTGGTCAAAAATTCTCCCACCAGCTCATCTATGAGTCTTCTGCTTCCACCGCCTCTTCTTAACTACAGACAACTAAAAGGGGTGTAGTGATTCGTTTTAACAACGATTCGATTCGTATCGTAATTTGTGGTTGACTATACAATTAATAGTTGCTATTGGTTCATTTTGAACGACATGATTCAATTCCATTCACTGACCTAGAATCAATCCAGGTCATCTTTAACCAAATTTCAACCAGTGTGACTCAGAGAAAAATACCTGGAACTGAACAGTGCAGGTGAAGTTTTCCAGATTCCTTGTATTTCTTGCAAGATAATTAAGTGTAAATTAAATATGTGTACAAACAAACAAGTAAACATGAATGAATTTCAAATCCATTCACATTTTGGTTTGATAAAGTTCAGCCCACTGTTGTATTTCCACATCAAAATAATACAATGGGAACAGTTTTCCTCATTTTGAAACATTTTTTGTGATGGTTTAGGTCTATTCGATTAACTACTTGCCTCAGACAGATTGATCTGGTTGGATAGTAAGAATAGAAGTTGATTCATTGATTATTTGGTGACATCCCTATTATCCAATGATAATTTTGACTGCATTCTTTTTGCTCTGATGCTATGGACTTCAATGTAAAACGCTTTTCTCAGGTCATGCTTTTAGGGATTTAGGGAATGTATGTTGCATTTTCTAAATTAACGTAATTCATCTTTTCTTTAAATCCAATTAATCTCTAAACAGTTTTTCATATTTTCTGAAACCACACCCTCAAACCTGCTGCAGCGGTTCTCTCTTTTCTCCCCAGAAACACATGAGTTGTTCTCAATGGCTGCTGCTCTCAGCAGGCAGTGGAAACTTACAGGATTGCATCACTGTGAGTTTTGAATCAGGAAGAGTTTAGATGTTGGACAACAGAGGAAGTCAGAAGTAATTAAGGGGGGGGGGGGGGGTGTAAACATGAGCATGTGTTTGGCAGAAAGGAAACATTGGGAAAAGTTGAGGTGAAAATGGCTAAAACTGATGGGCTGAGCTGAACTCTCTTTGTGGCTCTGTTTCTGTTGTAAGATTTGGTGATATGTGACAGTTTACACTTGGGCCTCCTTGGCTTTTCCTAATTAAAGAGATGGAAAGCTTTTGCTTGTTCTTGGAGACAAGCTACCTTCATTGGGTATTTGAATACACTCTAAAACACAAAATCTGTCAGCTCTGTGTGCAACCCATCCATTGTACATAACTATTGTCATGAAAGAAACCTGCTCAAACATTGTCAATATTTTTTTAAACATTTTTGTCATACTTCTTGTTGCGCAGAAGAAGCAGTGGTATTCAACCTCGGATTGCGTACAGGTGCCTGACTGAAAAGAAAACTAGAGTGTGAAGTTGACTTTAAGCCTGGAATACCTCGATTGGAGCTGGATTTGTCAGTTGCATTTAGCCAAAGAACTCATTTTGGATTTGTATTCAGCAGATTTTAGCTCACTTTGGTTTTTGTCTTCTTTTTCTTGCAGGGTTGTCCAACTGCTGGACTAAGGAACAATCTTTAATTTGGGGATCTGGAACAAAAATCCTCAGCATTTTATTTTATCTGCCTTTATCTTTGCTGGAAAACTTCATCAGTCTGATCCCCCTTATCTGGAATACATTTTTTCAAGCGCTTGTTAGCTTTGCAAAATCACAGCAATGGAGTCACGCATCTATGCCTCGGGGATGGCTGCCAAGCTGAGGAGCCAGTGGGATCGCGAAGACGGTCTGGGACAGAACCACAATGCGGTCAAATTCCTGGGTCAGGATTATGAGTCTCTGAAAGCCCAGTGTCGACGCAGTGGGAAGCTTTTTGAGGATGACCTGTTCCCATGTGCTGCATCATCTCTGGGATTCAATGAGCTTGGTCCAAGATCCTCCAAGACCTCCGGCATCCGTTGGATGAGACCCACGGTGAGAAATAGAGTAATTCTATGAGAACAGCTCCTCTTGTGGTTATTAGAACAGTACAGTTCCAAGAAAAAAAAAAAAAACTTTGATCCTGTTATTGTCAATAAATTCTTTTTAAAATTCTGTTTAAAGACCCACTCTGAGGGAAATTGTTCTTGGTGTTTTAACATGATCTTGTGGCATTTTACTAATAGAGGACACAAAGAAAATGAAGGTTAAAACTGCATTTCTAAACATTTCTTTATTCAGATTGTGAATCGGAAGCTGACGTCAAAAAGTCTGCTTGTAAAAGATTGTATTTGTGATGTAGAAAATGCAGTGGGCAAGCCTCTGCTCCGCTCTGACAGACTAGATCCATGAACGTCTTTGTTTTCCTCGTCTGAGCTGGCATCTGGCTCAAAAACTGTACGGCTGGATGTTTTTTTTCACTGCTAATGTTAGGTTGGGGTTGTGAAGGGCTGTATGCTAGTGAGAAAGAGAGCATGTAAACGCAGAGCTCTCAGCAATGGGGAGGGGAAGGGGGGAGTTGCTTTGCACTAACAGTCCCGCTCACAACTCGCAGGCATATTTCTGATGAACTACTGACGCTCTGCAGAAAAATTAAAATAGAACATTAGAATTATTTTGAAATGAATTATAAATGAAAGAGCACTGGAAATGCTTTTAAAATGGATCAAAAGAGGATTGGAGTGGATCTTAACTGCTTCACTGAATTGCCCTTGAGTGACCAATAAAGTATTCTATCAATGTTCTGTCTTTGTATTTCATACAATCCCTTTTATATCTAGATATAAAAGGTTCTTGGGGTTGATGAGTCACTCATAAAAGTCTAGCAAATCTTGTGGATTTTCGGTGAACTGATCTGACTTTAGTTGCACTGAAAACAGCTTTAGACAGAAAGTCAGAGGTTGTCTTAAACTAGGAATTAGGCCTTTCAAAAATCGACTTCATAGCTATGGACGCTGCTTGTGAAACAACATCTAGCACTTGTGAGCAAATGTATTTGTGCAAAGCTGGCTGAAGGATTTAAGTGACGTTTAAGTTTTTGGCTTAATCCATTCAGCTGATATGTCTCTAAACTCTCTAAAACAGGGCCGCCCAACCCTGGTGCTCAAGCCCTACCACCCTGTCTGTTTTCAAGCTCTCCTTACCTGGTCCAGGTGTGTTCAGTCAATCAAAATGAGGAGACACCCGAGTCAGCTAATCAGCAGAAAGCATTGCAGAAAGCACTGGACCAGACAAGGTGGTAAATCTCGAGGCTTCGCCCTGTTCCATATAGAAAAAAAACCTACTTACTGTAACGTGTGCAGCTTTAGTGCTCAACAGCAAACGTTTTTGTGTTCCATGTTTTCCATTCTGTGCTTCATTGCTTCAAGTTTTTACTTTGAGTGAAATTACTTCAGAGGCCTAACTTAAGGGAGGAAAAAAAAAAGACTGCTTTCCATCAGTTCGGAGTGAACCTCTGCAAATCAGGTGTGGGCCTTTTAGGATAAACAAAGATATCTTTGAGTTTGATGAGTAAGCAGATAAAGACTTTATTGCAGTTTCTGGCACGGCCACAACATTTTTTAACTGTTCCTCAAGCAATCTTTCCCTATAGACGTGCTTCCATTTGTTGCTAAGCAACTAGACTTGGTAATGATTGCCAGTTGTGCTCCTTAATGTTTCAGCATCAGCAGTGCGTAATTCTCTTTTTTCATAGTTTTTGGATCATCCACGAGACTTGTCTCCCTCGTCTTGAATTCATGGTTTTTGTCCTTATTTGCTTCTTTTTCCTGGTTGTGTCTTTCTCCCACCGTCATCCCGCCTCATTCTATTAAAAATGCACTTCTTTGCAGCTGAATATGTCACCAGAGAACAAAGTGCGACTGTCTTATTTATGGCAGCTTGGAACAAAGCACGCTCTAATTAATGTTGGACCTGCACTTCCTGTGACAGTCCAGTAACGGCAGCAGGCGAGTCGTGATTTTTTTTTTTATTTTTCTAGCTCCCAGAGTTGGGATCATCTGCGTGACAGCAGCCTCTTAGTATCCCTTGTAGTTTTCATCTGAGCATGTAGACCACCAAGTGTGCACATGCATGCAGATGTGACAGGCTGCTCGTTCTAATGCTTCCTGAGGTCTCGACTCTTCAAAAGGCTCATGATTTATTGAAGAACCTGTAATATTTACAGGCCATTTTCACATTTCCATCGCAAAATCTGTGCTGTGAGCAGGAATGAGAATAAAAGCTTTAGTGTGTTTGTGTCTGACAGTTCAACTGTGTGTCTGATCTTTTGTGTGCGGATATGGAGGATAGAGAAATGCAGCATTTCTTTTTATATCTCCACCAGTGTGAGTGGAACGATTTATAAAAAAAAAAAAAAAAAAAAAAAAAAAAAAAACGAGGTTTTTATCTTATAAAAACAGTAACAATGAGAACAAAATGAAAGTATCCCAACTTGTTTTACCATAGTTTTTTTTTCTGCTTTCCGGAGGTCCTTTTAAAAGTACTATTAATTTAAAAATCACTTCAAGTGTTGAAAATAATTTGCATGTTATTATTGTGGAACACATCCATTAAGGGAAAGTGCTAAGACTCTGAAGACCTCACAGGATGTTCACAGACTTGGGGAATACTTGGTTTTGCGCCTCTTTATCAGAATTATTATAACAAAAAAGCCACTGATTAATTAGGAATGTAACAAAAATATGTTCTTTAGTCCATAAAAATGGGAACATTTTTGAACAAAATGAAACTTTAAAGCTAAAATAACATTCCTTTATGCTGGGTTACCATTGCAACCATAGGATATTTAAGCTTCGTGGGTTTACATTAATATAAGGTTGGGGTTTTACCAGATTTTATCAAAAGACCAGCTTCTTTTGTCTGTATTTGTTTTTTTTTGCTTCAAAATCTCTACATTAATTTAGTTACTTGTGACATTTTGCTCAGCAGCCTCAAATTGATATTCTTCACTTTTGTATCGTGAGGTTCACTTTATCTATGCACGAAGACTAACTTTTATTTTGTTTTTGGGCCATTCAGTGACCCTCTTTCATAAGCTACAGTTACACTGCCCTTGTCAACGCGCTTCCAAATGGCCACTTCCAATAAGAAATCAATGTAATTGCACATTTTGGGCATGTACATTCAGGACGCTTGTTCACACGTAGCTCCTCAAGTTATTCCAACAAAAATTTGTGGGCATTGAACGCGCATTGTAAGTTAAACTTTGATGAGTCAGGGACTCAGATTTCTGATAGTGATGAATGGATGGCGTCCCCTTTTACTCAAGGAGTTTTGAAAATGTGTCATTTAAATTTATAATTCCCATTTGTCTTTCATATATCGGCATAGAGCTGTGAAAGAAAAGGCCTGGAGCAAGATTCACAAGATTTGCACCGCTTTATTTACTCTTGAGTGATAAATTGAAGAGAGGTCTTGGCGTGTTTATTATTATTCTCACACTCGCATTTATTTAAAATAAAAATTAGTAGTAGTAGTTCTGGTACGGTCTCTTTTGTTTTCACCTGATTTTCTCTGAATATTTAAATAAGAGCATTTAAAAATGTGGAAAAGCTTTTATCTCTACCACCATCAGCACAAATTGTGCTTAATAAGCAACTCTGACTAAAAGTAGATCTTGTTATTGCAAACGAAAACTACGCCTTGAGGAATATCAGAAGATTTTAACTCCCTTTGGGACAGCAGAGGCCTACATTGCTTGTTTGAAAAGTGTTACCCCAGAGCTAGAGATAACTTCTTCCTCGTTTTCTGTGTGTTCTTCACAGGAGCTCTGCAAGCGGCCCGAGTTCATAGTGGATGGAGCTACTCGCACAGACATCTGTCAGGGAGCTCTGGGTAAGCCCCAAAGGGAGAGCCCCCATCTGTTCCCGTGTTTTCCTGTGATTCTTTTCATTGTGGACAGAAAAAGAGATGACTTTAGAATTAAGCAGGACTGCAGAAGCCACAAGTGTTGGCAGAAGCCACACATCATGGCATCCAGTTGCAGTCTGAATCCTGGGAGAGCCTGAGGGTTTAATAATGGATAATTAAAGTTTTCTTCCCTGCAAATCTATTGGCAGCTTAACCTTAAATAGACCTTCACCCCCCTGTTCAGATTGTAAAACAGTAATCCATCCTCAGAGTTTAATGTTTACTGTTTAGATTGGAGATGATAGTCATTTTAATTTAAAATTATCCCTAAATTGAAAAACAAAGCCACTGCATGTCCGAATTCCCTCCCTACTTCCCAACTACTAAAATCCCATAAAATGCGGAAGTATCAAGTGCCCTGGATTTTAAAAGCAATTCGAACGTCTTGCTCTCGACTGTTTTATTTCTATTTGAAAAAAAAAACATCACCAACTTCCCAAAGTAAAAACCTAAGAAATGTGAAGATTTTACAGACTATTTATGAATCCACTGTGTTCTGAAGATGAACACTTGGATGGTTTTTAAAAAATAAATTCAAAAACATTTTCTTCACATAAAAAAAATCGTTCAAACGCAATGCATTGTGGTCTATTTTTGCCAGGACACTTGTTTTTGTAATTGTAGATTTGGACACCTCGACAAAATGATAAACGTACTATATAGTGCAATAAGAAGTGAGCAGTGAAAGTACAATGTCATCGTACTGTAAAAGAGCAGTACGATGCCTTTACTAATAAAACTATTAAAGGAACGCGTGTAATGTGAAGATGTGCTATGATGAAATTATGCAAAACATTCAATCTAATCTTATTTAGAAGCCTAAATGACCTTTCATTGTTGTTTGTCTGGAATAGCTTGAGGACTCCTGCTCTATTGTAAAGGCCTGTTGGCTTTAAATAAAAGCCTGATAACCTGCATGTTCTGTAGAGATGACTAATGAACACTTACAACAGTTCATTTTCTGAGACGTCTCATCTCAGCCCAATCCATAATTAATGCCTCATTTCTCTGCTTTGCTACTGTAAACACTACGTCCCTCTAATTATCACTGTTGATGTGGCAATGCAGACAGCAGCTATTCACATAATGACATGAGACTGTTTGTGACATCAATGCTTACCAAGATCAGGAGAGTAGAAATAATTGTACATTTCTGTCAATAAAAGCATATATTGCAGGACTTGGAGCTCAACAAAAACCTGGATCAAACACTGAGTTTTCATGATTGGCGAATGTTTTTTGGAGCATGTAAAGTGACCCACCTCTGGTCAAGTAGACACCGTTTTATGAAATCTACTTTTTAAAAGTGGGATTCTTGCAGAAAGTGGCATACAAGTGTATGCTATTTACCGTTTGCACACGGTTGGACACGTTGAGAGTAAATTTCAACTTTTTGCCTTTCTTGACTGATTTCCGTCTGATTCTGCAGGTGACTGCTGGCTGCTTGCAGCCATCGCCTCACTTACCTTAAACGACAATCTTCTGCATCGAGTGGTTCCTCATGGACAGTGCTTCAAGCAGGAATATGCTGGTATCTTTCACTTTCAGGTAAAGGCCAAATTAATTTCTTCATCTAGAAATACTACAGAGGGTAACTTTACAGTTTAAAGCTAGAAAAACAATGCACAACACTCTAAAACATGGGATGTGAACTTTAATATACATTACCAAAGATAATGTGTTTCCCTTATCTGCATCTGGATTATATATATATTTAAATTGGTCTTGATGTGAAAGAATAGCTGTGGTGGACTGTATGCTACTCATGGTGGTGATCGTTATCTTGAAAATCAAAGAATTTAGTTTCACTCTGTAAACCAGTGAAACAGGTTTAAGTTGAGAATTGGATCACAAATGTCACAAGAGAGCCAGATTGGGATGACTTGGGGATTAGGTTCCCAATTGTCCTCTTTTCTGTATTTTTTTTTTTGTCACAATTGTAAAACAAGATTGAACTGAGAATCCTTCTACTTATAAATACTGTGTCAAATGTAAATGTCCAGTTGTTATTCTGTGGTAGAAGATGGCGGATCTTTTGCCGATCATGAAACATAAAACTTCAGGTCTTGAGAGAAACCTTTCACAATATCTTATTGTGTTATGTTAAACCAAAGGTTTGCATTTCAGCAATCTGATTATTTTTTTTATTCCAAGCATAAATGCACAATATGCTTTAAAAAGTTCTTAAAGAGTTCATTAAAACATGAATTGATCCCAACCGGCTTTCCTGAGCATTACAGTCAACAATGAAAGACGTGTAACCTGTAATTTTATATACAATAATAAATATATATATAATAAAGTTATTACTGAAGAGCTACATAAACAATAATTTCTCATAGTTTTTAAAAAACCCTATAAACCTCAGTAATATTAAAAATAAAAATAAAAAAATAAAATATAGACCATTAAAAATAATCAGACCTATTTGCAAACGTCTTGTAAGTTCTGGTTTTATGTCCCGGACAAGCCCCCATTTTCACTTCTAGACCAATCTACAACTGTTATCTATTATGTTTGTGTATTTGTTGCTGTTTGCTAAATCTCACTGAATTTTTATGTCATCTCGGAAAGCAAAATTAAACAAGTTGCTCTTTGTAAACCACTGAGACCGGTTTATTTCGAGGAACAATCTGTTGTGAGTTGTATCGCCAGTTTTGGTGGCAAAGGGAGCTTCAACATATGTTTGCATTCAATCATGGGATGTGTCATTCTATGGAAACTTTTATGGAACAGGAAATGTATGTTTGCAAAGGATATTACTTTGGGTAAACATTGCTACAGGTGTCTATTGTTCCAGACTAAGCTTGAGGTTTGCATTCCAGCAATCTGATGTGGTGCATTTTTCCAAGAAAATTGGACTGAACGCCCAAAAAGTCCAGGAACAGTGCAATTTAATAGGAATCGATCTCCACCCAGCTTTGTTAAACTCAACACTTTGCAGTTTAACCAGTGTTACCAGTCGGTCACACATACCTGTACATGTCTTCAAAAATTGGAAAGCTGAAGAAATGTGACTGTTTAACTCTATACAGATTAAGATAATATAAAAAGGCACTAAAAGCATGAATCTGAAACTGTCTAATTTAATTGTTTTTTCCTTACCTAGAGTATCCTAACAAAGAAATCCTCTGCTCTTGCTGAAAACTAACATATTTCTTACTATTTTCAGTAGATGGGCAACAAGTCATAGTTTGCTATTTCTGCCCTGGGTGTCTGTATTAGTGTTGGTATGTTACTCTCAAGCTGCAATTTCTACACATCCGCACCTCAATGACTCATCTAATACAAGCCCTACCTGACAAATCCACACCCCGTCAACTAATGGTAAACATGGCCTCAAACGATTATAGCTACTACCTTATACATCAATACAGCTAGTGGGTTTGGTTAATAGAAACCAATAACAGACATGTAGCAACACCCTGTCCCTGACAAAAGGAAAACAAAAATCTTGTTTTAGTGTGCTACTAAGAATTTCATTTTCCAGGAAAAGAAGTCACCAAAGCAAGATGAGGATTTTCTTTATAAAAATGTAGATGTTTTTCCATTGGCAGTAACTTTTTTCCCAAAAATGTTTCATATTCAAGCAGTTCTGTTAATTCTGCACATCACAAAGCAATGCTGTTTTAGGTGGGTGTTGGCTTTTTTGTCATTTTCATTGTTTTTAGAAGCAATTTTAACTCTTTGCATGTCTTTCAGGCCTTTTGAAAAACCTGCTTAGGTAGAACAATGTTTGACATCATGATTAAGTTGAGGCTCGGCCATCGCACTCTGACCGCACTGACCCTGTGAATTACCCAAACGTGGGAATGTCGACTGCATAACTTGTGGCAGTGGGGACTGCTTTTGTACTCACTTTTTGTTTTTTTAAAACCAACTTTGTGGCCTTGTGGTAGAGTGGGCTCCCTGACACTGAAATATCACAAGTTCAGATTTAAAGTTGAGTCATCTATCCATCCAGTCATCCGTTTTCTGAACCACTTTATCCCTCATAGGGGTCAAAAGGCTGCCAGAGCCTAACCTATAAGGCTACTGTTGAGTGAAGGCAGGGCACACCCTGAACAGGTCGCTTGTCTGTTGCAAGGCCATGCTTTCTTAAAACTATTAGGTTTTTTTTTTCAACCCAGTTCTTGGATTATATGTGTTGGGATATATTTTTTGGTTACTTTTTGAAGCAAAACTAAATTCTTGTGGTTATAGTGATTTGATTTAAACTTAAAATTTATTTTCCCCCCTTTTTTCCTTTCTTTTCCTGAGTTAAAGTAACCCAGAAAAAAGTTAGTCCCTGTTTAACTTTAGAGTTGGGTTAAAAACAAACTAAAAATTGGATGCAATACTTTGCTGCTTGATACTCTGCATTAACGGGTTGGATTGGAGGGTTAAATCACCAAATGGTTCCTAAGTGTGGCTGTGTCTGCAGCTCATCACTCCCCCAGGGGGTGGGTCAAATGCAGGAAACAAATTTCACACACCAATGGGACTTTTAAAATGCGTTTTAGCTTTGTCTTGTTTACAAACCAATTGCATGCATTCTCCCGTTTTAGTTTGCTCCTTGTTGGTAAGAAGCAAAGAGTGAGGAGTTGATGTCCAGCTGTTTGCTGCCATCTCACTGTTCTGATCAGCACTCAGGCGTGTCTGTCGCAGTGAGGGCTTTGCCAGCCAGACTTGTCAGCCTGCCAGGTGCAGCGTATCAAACCCCACAAAGGGACAAATGAGGACGCAGAAGCACAAAAAAAGAGATCTGAGTAGTTGCACACATCAAAGTTATGCATGCATAGAGACTGGGTTGATGGTTATGTTTAAGGTTGCTTTATGTCTGGCTGGATGAGCAGAACCGTGTCGACTGACCGACAAACTGCACGTGTGCACACAGTGACAGAGATGGATTTTGTTCAGCTCCTCTCCGCTAACCTGCCGCTAACACTGATGGATCAATAGAAGCCATCTTTCTCTGAGGTGTATGAGCAATCAATTTGACACAAATGTGCTGAGACTGGTTACTCGGTGAACTCATTTGTCTGCTGCAGTTTTGATTTAAAAAAAAAAAAAAAGAAAAAAAAGTGACGATATGCTTTGGTTAGCATTGAAAAGCTTTTACCAGCACGTCAGAAATTCATCCGACCGGCTTTTGTATGCATGCTGATGTTGGTTATTAGTGACTGTGGTTTAATCCTAGTTGCAGTTGTTTGATTTATTTTCTGCTAATGCATAGACATGTTTCTGCCTGTCTGCTTCCCATGATTTTCAGCCTTTCTTGGATTCGATGTGCAAGTTTGAATCCTTTAAGCTCCTGGATGAATGAAACAGGCCTAAATGAGTCATCCAAAGAATGTTATGAACGCTGAATGTGGGAATATAATCTGTTCAAGGAGTTCTGCTTGAACAAGAGAACCCGGTATGAAATCGATGGAAGAATACATTATTCAGATTGTTTTGTTTGAGTCAAGCATAGATTTAGGGAGAATTCCTCTTTTGTGAGATGATTCCATAAAGGCACAACTCATATTTTAAATAAAACTCATATTTAAATATAGTGAAATTCTTTCCAGGTTGGTGGATAAATTAAGATTTATGGAAGATTAAATAAAGAGAATCATGACATTGTTCTAGTTATGTTTGTTTCTGCCTATGAGGGTGGAGTTTAGCCAGTGTTTGTGAAAAATTACCAAAAAAAATGATACAAAACCCTCGTACCTGGAAAAAATATCCCTTTAAAAATGGGCCGGATTTTCTTGCAGATTCACTTAAAATGTGCCGTTATCTTTGCTCTCATCTTTAATATTCAAAAGTTTGCAGATAGGAAATGAGCAGTTGCATATATTTCTGGCACTACAAGTGTGTGGTGTGTTATTTTTGTTTTTTTATTTATAACTAGCAGCTTTGTATTGTAGGTTTTTGTGCAGAAAAAAATGCAATGATTTCTAAAACACGATGTAAACACACAAACATGGGAGAGTAGATTGCGAACATGTTGAACTGTTTTTTTTTTTTTTTTTTGCATTAACGAATTCTTGCAGCTTCCTTCCTACTTTTTTTTCTTTTGCAAATGCCAATAAACTGACATTCTTCTTTTACACATCTGCTGTTTCATGCTTCTATGCTCCAACTTTACACACTTTTTTTAACAGAAGCTTCCGCTCACAATCCAAACCTGACATTTGCTCTGTATTAACTCCATCTGGAAAGTTGTTTTTAAAGACTGCAGAATATAATTCAGCCTATTTTTTAGATGTTTGGAATCCATTGGCCTCATGTGGAAGCGAGTCTCTAAATGGCTTTAAATGTGGGGATGTGAAATGATTTCAGCTCTGCAGAATGCAATTAACACCTTCATAACAAACGTTCAATCAGAAGGGAAACTTGCTGTGGTAACAAGGGTGTAGGTTAAATCTTTTGCAAAAAAAAAAAGAGGAAAAAACAAAAAACAATGGCTTCTAGGATGCAGATGTGCTACAGTGGTTTGGCAGGATCACTGTTGAACTCTGACATAGGAGTAATTGGTGCTTGATTGCACTGCATGCTCAGATGGTAGAATACTCTGCTATAAATTTCTTGTTGCAGTTAGGTGTTGGTGTGTCCTTGCAGCTCCTGCAACTCTAAAAAAATGTCTTCGGCTCTATATCGTTTTGTTTAATAGTTAATTTTCCCCCCTTCTGCTTCTGCTTGTGGTAGTCTGTACCTCCCCCTGCTGGAAACCAAGGATCATTCAGCAGCTATCGTGTAAAAAACAAAAAAAACAAATGAACTTTTTTTCTTGTTTTATAGACTCTTTAAAAATGGAAGCAAAAACTTCCTGTTTTTAGCAGGATAATCTGTCACAATGCAGAATAATATATGTAAATAATATGTAAATCTTTACCTGGAGAGCAGAGGACGTTCCTAAGAACTTGCTTAACAGTTTTGGTGGGTGTGTTTGCTTCCTCGAAGTTCAAAATCCTGTTTGTGCAGCTCTTTTCTCATAAAAGTGAAGGATGGTCTGAGGTGCAGAACATGCTCGTACAGGTTCAGCCGGCAAACGGTAATCCCTGTTTTTATAGAGCACGTTATAAGCACGTTAGATGAATTTTTTGGCTAAGCATTACAGTATTTCAAACAGCAGCAAACATGAAAAAAATAGATTTATGGATTTTCAATGATTTTTACATTGTTTTTATACCAAATTTCTTTTTTTATTGTGACTCAGATGTAAAGTAAAATGGTCAAAAGTAAAATGTCAAAACAGTAGTTTAGACAATAAATGTACATTTTTCATTGGTTTTGTACAGAAAGATTTGTTGTTTTGATTATAAAAAAATAAATAACAGAAGAATTAAAGCTTCATACACTGAAAAATAGATTAGATCATTCAAAATAACACACACTTGATTTGTAGCATCTTCTTTGTCGTTCAGTTCTGGCAGTTTGGAGAGTGGGTGGATGTGGTAATCGATGACCGGCTGCCGGTGAAAGATGGGAAGCTGGTCTTTGTCCACTCTGCAGAGGGAACAGAGTTCTGGAGCGCTCTGCTGGAAAAGGCTTATGCCAAGTAAGCTGGAAACTTTACAGCTGATTTCTCTCAACTAGAATGATATGTTTTTGTGATGTGCTTTTCCATACAAGTTGTATGTTTTACAGTTGTAACTAAAACCCCATCATGATCTCTTTGTGGTTCTTTGTCTCAAAAGCGTTTGTGAAGTTTACTCGCTTCCTGGGCTGATTAAAAAAAAAAAAAAGCAGCTCTGTGAGGTTCGCTGGCTTTATTTAAGTGGTTATTTATTCAGCTTTGGAAACTACGGTACTCAACCCTCACAACAATTAGAAAAACAAAACAAATGATAAAACCCCCCCATTATATTTTAGAGAAAAAAATTCCAGAAACTAAAATGTAATTCCAAAAACAACAAAACACAGTTCCACAAAAAGAAATGAGATAAAACGTGTTGATTGATTTGCACTTCAAGGCCACCGTAGATTCTGCTGCACTAGTGTGACACCTAGTGGTAGTCTGGGCCCAAAAGGGTCGAGTCACACAACAGGCGCACAGTCAAGTTCTTATGGACTTAATGGACAAAGTTGCATTTGCTTTCTAAATGCATGTGTCTTAATTAAAGTAGACACTTGTTTTGTTGCCCTGCTTTCAAAGACATGTATTTTTAAAACATTTTTTGGAACAGATTGTAAATAATAGAGTTGAAATTAGGAGAACGGATGCAGAAAACCCAGACTGAGAAACGAGAAGCTGCTCCAGTACACGGCTGTGACATCAGCTGTCTAAGGAAACAAGTTTCCACTTGAGTGCGAAGTTTAAACTCAATTATATATACACATGATAAGTTCTATAGCCATATATGGTGCTACTGCATATTGTAAAGAGTCGTCTGTAAAGAGTAATCTTTTGCCCCCCCAGAAGTCAGGTCTTTGACGTAAACCTCACGCGACGTAACACTGCCAATGTTTGCGTCTCAGCTGAGGCCCTGAAATGATTCCCTTCCCGTTGTGCTCCAGGCTGAACGGCTGTTACGAGGCTCTGTCAGGTGGCACCACGTCAGAGGGATTCGAGGACTTCACGGGCGGCGTGACAGAGATGTACGATCTGATCAAGGCCCCCCCCGACCTCTTCAGCATCATCAGCAGAGCCGTGGAGAGAGGATCCCTGCTCGGCTGTTCTATTGATGTCAGTACTGAAACAAAGACTTTTTGTCATAGTCATTTAGTCTAATGTCATAAAATTAGAGAGAATGAATTCATACTTTGACACAATGAGGAGAATTCAGAACTTTTTTGTAAGTTTGCTGACTTATTCTCTTTGAGAATTTAGCCCTGAACTCAATCTAAAGCATGGCTCAGAGACAAATGGTAAACCAAAGAAAGCCCTTCCTCATGGAACTTCATTTAATTCTTATTTCTGAGGTTTAATAACACCATTCATCTTCCCGCTGCATCCCTTTCGGGGTCACAGGGTCACTGTAGCCAACCCAGCTCCTGTTGGGTAAAGCCGTAGAACATGCAGAATGGGTCGCCAGTCTGTTTCAGGACCACTCTAACACACACCTTAACACTAAGAGACAACTCAGAGACACCAATGAACCAATGAAGCATGTTTTTGAGGAGGAAACTGGAGTGCCTAGAGAAAACCCTCATGTGTACAGGGAGAACATGCATGGAAAAATGTGTGCACCGATTCTCACTAGATTGGTGAATATAGACCACAATGCATTGTATTTTCATCCAAGTTTTCTTAATCACAACACAGTGATACATTGTCTTTGCAAAATGTTCATATTTTGAAGGTTTTTACAAGGGCTGTAAATGTTAACGCATGCGATTAATACAAAAGAATGAATGTGTTAATTTATATTAATGCTGCTTAATTACACTCTGAGAAGCAACTGCCTCCGACGGTTCAGGCTTATGCGGCTTGCGTCATTTTCTGAATACACACTTTGTTGTGAACTATATTGCTTAAAACATGGTCACTTACCAAAGAAATATACAATTTTTAGTACTTTTTTTTTTTAGTTTTTAGGCTTGCTTTTTCACAAAAGGCGGAATATTTGATACGGAATGCGGCCCGTTGTCACGGTAACAAATCAATGCGTCACTAAGCCGGCAGCGAACTTGAATAGCAGCGACAAAGTAAAGCGATATATATGGTGATCGTCACAAAGCATCAGTTCAGAGGGAAAGTTCACCTCTTACTGCTTGTTTTTGTCCACATCATGAAGGAAAAGTTTGTTTTGAGGAAGCCTGCACATAGAGAACATTGTAACCGAAACCTCTTCCAGAACTCCCAGCAGCCAATCAGAATGAGTGACCATTAAAATTTTAATTTGTGCACACAAATTAAACTTCTTCTTTATACATTTAAACATTACAAACAATGAAAATGAAGGAACAATTTTCTCTCTGGCCTTTTTTTTTTTGTTCAAAAGCAGCACATTGTTGTATAAAATCTAACTTGTAAAACATTGTGATTAATCACAACCCATTGATTGACAGCACTAGTTTTTACCTAATCGTTTCCTCTGAGTTTTGCTGCAGGGAGCTGATGCATCGTGGCATTTTGATTTTTAGTAGGGAACCATGAGAGGGCAGTGATGCCATTTGTTGGGTCATGAGAGTTGGCAAAAAAAAAAAAAAAAAAAAGTCAGCGTGCCAAAGGCATGAGAGGTGTGTTTGCATGTGGGGGCACTGAACTCAGCCTCGGTGAGGGTCACTTTCTGGAATCAAATTGACAAAAAAGTTGAGAAAATCCAGCTTTTTTTCAGAAATTTGATTTAAAAGAAACAAAATCACAAGTTAGATATTTTGTTGTAGGTAAACCTAATGCACATTTAATGTACTTAGTTAAAAAGTCCCTCTATGCCCAACAAGAAGAAAGAGAGAGAGAAAAAAAAGTAATGACGCAAAAGTAATGACGCAGACGCCAAATGACCTCCACAGCAGACACTACATCTGACCTCAGCTGTGTTTGCTGAATCAGCCTCCAAAGTTTACCTTTATACCCAGATTGTGGTCTGATATTTCAACACCTTTTCATTTCGTGACTGTAGGTCACCAGTTCTTCCGACAGGGAGGCCGTCACATTCAAGAAGCTGGTGAAGGGACACGCCTACTCTTTGACCGGCGTGGATGAGGTGAGCTGCAGCACAATGACAGGGAACTGAGATATCCAGCTCCTCCAAGTCATTTGTTTTTAGCTTTTAGTTATTCTTTGAGAAAGAAATGTGCATTTTGTTGAAAATGAAATAATACAGCACAAGTTTAAAGGAGTTTTAAACTTGCACAATTGTTTTAATAATCTTCTTGGAGCTTAATATTTTTAAGTTTTTAGTTTTGAATCAAATGGTTAAAAAGCTGATAATTTGTTTTTCTGTGTAGACTAAATCTTGATTTTTTTAACTTTCAAATTTTGCTTCAAACAAGATTTTGTGATTTTTTTTATTTTTATTTTTATTTTTTTTTTTAAAGATAACATTAAATTCCCACTCCGATTTTATTTTATTATCATGATTGAGCTGTTTTTAGCCAAAAAAGCAAGAAAACCCAGTAATTTTCTACAACATAGTTTCTGCAGAGCGGCAAGAGTTCATGAGAAATTTCTGGGCCTGATGGTAGACACAGAGTAAGCCTGCCTCCCTTCCCGTCATCAATAACTGAGCTGTTTACAGGCTGTCCTGCTAACTTACAGCATTCGTTTCTCGCTTTCAAATGTGCTGTTCAGCAGGTGTAAATGAATGCATTTCATTGATCACAGGTGATGTACAGAGGAAGCATGACCAAGCTGGTTCGCATGAGGAACCCATGGGGGGAGATGGAGTGGACCGGACCCTGGAGTGACAAGTAAGAGTTCTACAGTCATGACGTCAGCTAGGAAAATGTTCATTGTCCGTTCAAACTAACCAACTTCATTGTTCTGGGAGTTTTTCAGATTAAAAAAAAAAAAAGTTTTTCATTTTATGCATTCACTTAAAAAAAGACTCTGAAGCTGATTCCCAGCACAAATTTAAGAACATATTCCTTCTTTCTTGTTTGGAATCTTTTTCAAAACAGAAATGAAGTTTCGTCCCACTTTTCCAAATTTCATATAAAATATAAAGAAAAAAAAATAGAAATATTGAAGATTGTTTTATGGGCCATGACTTAACCTAAAGAGAAATTACTCATGATTCAGTAATAACATACTGGAGCTTGAATTACTTCCCCACAAAAAAAGTGTAGAATCAGTTCACATTCTGATTTTATTCCATGTAGTAAAACCCAGAATACAACTTCTCTCAGTTAAAATTACATCATTAAAAAAAGAAAAAACAGTGCTTTGCTGCTTTTCTATTTTGGGATGGTTAAATCTAGAAATAGGCTCTGTGTGCAAACATTTCTAGAGATTTTGTCTGATCTAATCCAGTTTCTTTTTTTCCTATGATGAGTCATTACATTCATGAAACTGACAGGCTTTGCTTCCACCAAAAATAGTTTCTTTTTGGGTCAAACTGTCACATTCAAATACGCTGCAGTCTCCTATAGGGACTTCAGCCAGACTGGGTGCTGTACACTGGGTTGATTTTGTAATATAAGTAGCATTTATGCAATCTTTGTATTTCTTCATAAATTAGCGCGAGTATTCCCAGATTAAGATATTTGATGCTTCAGATTTACTAAAATGGAAATTTAAGACAGATTTAACATATTTCTGAAATGTATAATCCTTAATGAAGGATGATGTGATGACCTGCTGACATACTTAACTACTTTCTGCCAAGTGATATTGAAATTAGTGTTAATGAGCTCTTGGACAGGTGTACCTAATAATAAAGTAGCCAGTGTTTGTTTCTAGTCACTAAACTCTCTCATGGACTATTGTTGGAAAAAGAGAGATTCAAAATAAAACCAGCTTTTCTTGCATGTCTCGTCACAAATATGATGAATTTTTAGGCCAATAGTCCTCAGAGCCTTGTGCACAATGGGACACTGGGAAGGTTTGACTGCACTGCAAAAACTGAATCTGAAGAAAGTAAAAATCCACCTGTTTCAAGAAAAAACATTTTTTTAGATAGTTTTTCAATAGAAAACTAATCTTAGCCTAAGAAAACAGGTCTTCGTGACTAGAATTTTTTTTCCTAAAATAAGAACTCTTGATAACACAATTTTTCTTACACATTTCTATGTTTATTAAAGAAAATGGGGATTTATTTCTACAGTGTGTAATAGAAACACAGCTGAGTGAGCTTGTGATCACGCAGTGCTACTTAAAAAACAAAAGAAGGATTTTTATACTATGGAACACTTTAAAAAAGGAGATCCTTTTCTTTTTTTTAAATTCTGTATACATTTCCTGATGAATCTTCTGATACCAAACATTTGTAGTTCTGCCTTTCTTTTTGCTGTTGTGAAATTCATGCTTTTTATTTTTGCAAACTTCTCAGCTCCAGAGAGTGGAGCTATGTGGATAGCTCTGCGAGGGATCGGCTACAAAACTGCAGTGAAGACGGTGAATTTTGGTGAGTGAGCATAATAAAAACTTGTGTAACCTATTTTTTAAAAATCTGATCTATAAAAAACTTTTTTTTGGACTTTGTGAATGTAAAATAGTGATGTTTATTCCGTCCTTTCAGGATGTCGTTCAGCGACTTCCTGCGCGAGTTCACCCGTGTGGAGATCTGCAATCTGACGGCGGACTCCCTGGATAACACCCAGATGAAAAAGTGGAGCTCCTCGCTCTTTCAGGGGGAGTGGAGGAGAGGCAGCACTGCTGGAGGCTGCAGAAACTACCCAGGTATGATGAAACCTCGATGGGTAGAAACACCCAACAGATGGATGAAAAAGAAAGCAGATTAAGTTTAAAAAATAAAAGAACTAGGAGTTCAGCTGATAGCAATGAAGTAAAATAGAAAAATGCACAGGAAAGTTCTTGTACGTCATACCGATGTCAGAGACACAAAGTCTTTGTTTATTTCTCCTTTTCTCTAAAACAAGCAGCTCTCTTAGAGACAGAGAGGTGGAATTGGGATACATTTCCAGATGGAATGCAAATGTGACTTCAATTTAAACTATAATCCGTGACACAATGGGCTGATTCCTCAGTATAAAATTTAGGAAAATTCCAAATTTCTGCGTGCATGGAAGGATTTTATCTGACTTTTCAGTTTGGTGAAATCACTACAAAGAAATATCAAATAGAAATGATATAAATTAGTGTCTCTACCTGTTATGCAGGTACAGGGGCAGAAGGCTTTGGAAGGGTGGCAAATGAGAACAGCAGAGTGGAAGGCAAATGAAAGGATAAAAATATATATTTCAAACAGTTTTATTATTGCTAGGAATAGTAAAATAGAAGCCTTTTTAGCTGAGGTGCTCTTATTCATATAAAGTAGTAGCAAAAATTAGGAAAAAAAAGTTTTAGGAACTCTTGGAACCCAGACGGACCAGGATACACAATACAGGGCTGTAACAAATAATTTAAAGGGGCTCAAGATTTTATTGAAAAATATTGCTTTTGTTGTTTTTGCTTTACTTAAATGAGCTTCCGTTGATGATTTCTTAATCTTTGTCAATAATAAAACTCACTTTGACTCAAAAATAGGGGGGGTAGCTCCACCCTTGCTGGATTGTAAGACTTGTACATATGTTGTCAGTGCTCCCCTGCATTCTTTTGAACAGCTGTAGGTTAAATAAGAGCCTAAAAAAGAGGGATTCATTTAACTTTTTACCTTCTTGTTTGCAGCAACTTTCTGGCTGAACCCTCAATTTAAGATCAGCCTTCAGCACCCAGACGTACCTGGTAAACCAGACTGCAGCTTTTTGGTCGGCCTCATGCAGAAAGATCGCAGGAAGAAACGGAGAGAGGGCAAAGACATGGAAACCATAGGCTTTGCTCTATATGAGGTCAGTGGTGTGCAAGCAAAGGTTTTTTGTTTCAATTTTTGCATTTGTGTAGTTATGAGCAATAATGATTTTCCTTTTCCATTTTTTGCAGGTTCCAGATGAGGTGAGTTATTCTATGTAACACTTTTGAGCTTTTGACATTTCTTCCTAAAAATCCGGACAAAACTTAAAAAAAATGCTTAATTTGCATGCAATAAGATTAAATAAATTTTTTGTGAACTCATGCTAACTCTGAACTCCCATGTCAGTTTAAAGGAAGCTCAAATGTCCACCTCAAGCGAGACTTTTTCCTCTCCCACGCCTCCAGCGCTCGATCCGAACTCTTCATCAACCTGCGGGAGGTCAGCTCTCGGCTGCGGCTGCCAGCTGGAGAGTACATCGTTGTTCCCTCCACCTTTGAGCCACACAAAGAAGCTGACTTTGTCCTCAGAGTTTTCTCGGAGAAACCTGCAGATTCAAAGTGAGCGCACATTGAAGGCTGTTGGGAGGTTTTTAGATGGACGACTTGCTTAACTTGAATTGAACAAAACGAAAGTCTTTTCTACAATAAATAAAAATGCTAATTTTTGAAAAAATAAAAAGAATATATATAAATAATAAAAGTTAACATGAGAAGCTGTGAGAAGCCAAATAAATAAAGAAAAACATTTATTGAATATATGAGAGATTTTTTAAATAGAAGTCTAGAAGGATATTTGTTGGAGATTGACCACATTAGGGGAGGCATGAGAACGATGGCGCCAACAGCAGAAGCCGTCCAGCAGAAATAGTCAACATTACTTGATGTCAATTATGTCCCAGTAGCCTCGTAAAATGAGGCTTAACACCTGAAACGTTTTTTAATTGAAACTTTGAACTGAGGACCGAGTGAGACAAAAGATGAGCAAAAGTTGAAAAAAAACCCTCAAAAATGTTATTTTACATTTGGCAACAGTTTTATTTTTTAAACATTGTGCTTTAAACTTAGTTTCAAATGTAAATTTTTTCCAATAATATTTCTTCCAAGTTTAAAATATATATTTTTTCAAATGTACCATTTAATTTTAATTTACATAACTTTCAATATTTCCTTCAAGTTTTTTTTTTCAATTACTTTTTTTCCAAATGTACAATCTGGTTTTCATTCTCTTTAAGCTGATCCTGAATTGACCCCATAGAATGTCAAATGTCATGTAAAATGTCAAATAAGTTTTCCAGATACATGATCGGTTTTCCTCTTTTTAGGGAGCTTGACGATGACGTAGTAGCCGAACTTCCAAAAGAGGTAAGTAGTTGATATCCCTTCCTTCTTACTGCAATTGTTTATACGAAACAAACATCTTCTGTTTTTTTTTTTTCTTTTTAAGGTTCGCCTGGATGAGAGCCAGATCGACGCCGGCTTTAAGAGTCTCTTCAGACAGCTGGCAGGACCTGTAAGACCTTTTTTTCTTGCAGAGGAGTGCAGTCGCTGGTGTTTGTGTTGTTGAACACTGTCAGGGTAACTGACCTCTGTTTGTGTCAACAGGACATGGAAATCAGTGTCAAAGAGCTCCAGAACATTCTCAATAAGATCATCAGCAAACGTTAGAAATTTTAACTCATTTCAGTGGACTTCATTAGTTCCTAGATTGCTATATTATGTTGATCTTTATTGTATTTTTTTTTTCCTGCTTTTCTTTTTCTCAAAAACTAGACAAGGACCTGAAAACGGATGGCTTTACACAGGAGGCCTGTCGCAGTATGATCAATCTCATGGACGTATCCTCAAAATAAGATTTAAGCTCAAGTTAATAAAAGAAAGTAAGGATAGCTTGAAGTTCATTTCTGTCTGTAAAATTCTCCTGACCTTCTTTGCAAAGACGGACGGCAGTGGCAAACTGGGTCTGACAGAGTTCCATGTGCTCTGGGAAAAGATTAAGAGATACCTGGTGAGGGTGGACGCAAAATGATCTGCTGTACATGTATATGTTTTTTGTTCTCACACATGTAAAGCCTGATTGGTACAAATCAAATGACTCAAGAAATGTTGAAAAACCCAAAACTTTACTTTTTTAGTTCAAAATCTAGATTTTTTTTTGTAGTTTTTGTTGATTCAATCACCACTCTTGTCTTTTTTTTGTGACATGTCAGACCATCTTCAGACAGTTTGACTTGGACAAATCTGGCACCATGAGCTCCTATGAGATGAGACTTGCTCTTGAATCTGCAGGTACTGTTCATTTTCCCATTTGTCCTGCATAAAAAAAGAAATCTATTTTTGTTTTTAGAGTTTTCTCATGCTTGATTTCATCTTGTGCGCTGTTGATTTGTCCCTTTAGGCTTCAAGCTGACCAACCACTTGTTCCAGTTGATCATCCTGCGGTACACAGAGGCGGACATGAGCATCGATTTTGACAACTTTGTCACCTGTCTGGTCAGACTGGAGACCATGTTTAGTGAGTTGAATTTTTTTTTTTTAAAGACCCAATGCAATTTTTTTTTTCAAATCATTGTGAATCAGGAGCAGACAAAAAAAAAAGCTTGTAAGTGTGACACACAAGTTGCTACGGCAAGCCACAAGCTCCCTTTTCCACTCCATTCCAATGCGCATATACTCGTAAATGACTAGATCCATGTATGTTTTCCTAGTTCGAGCTGGCATGTGGCTTAAAATTCTACAGCTGGAGAGCTCTAATATCGCTCGCCATTTTTGTAGCACTGCTAAAATTAGGCTGAAGTTGTGAGGGGCTGTAAGCTAGCAGGAGAGTATATGAACAGATGGATGATGGGAACAGGGGAGTGGGCTTTCAACGGTCCCACCCACAACTCAGAGGTGAATTTCTAATGAACTCCTGCTGCCCTGCAGAAACTGTCTTAAAAACAACATAGTTATTCTGATTTTCCTTAAAAACCACATAATCACAATTAAAAGACAACTGGGAACGCTTTTACTATAGATCATAAGGTGATTGAAGTGGCACTTTTAACATTATTTTGACTCTTTATTGTTCAACTGTACCAAAAACTATTAAAGAATCTTATTTTGTAGTCAAAGAAAATATATCACCATTTTAAGCAAACAATCGTGCACCCCCTGATGTGTTTTCCTCTCTCCACAGAAACTTTTAAGACCTTGGACACAGATGCAGATGGTCAAATATCCCTTGACTTCTTTCAGGTCCGTCGTCACAATCAGAAACACCTTACTATGTTTTTTTATAAAGCAACACTCATGCTGATATTGATCCCGGACATTTCCTCTTTCTACAGTGGATCACCCTGACCATGTTTGCCTAGACCTGCTGCGGCCGGCTCCAGGCTTTGGCATCTGTTTCAGAAGTGCCTTCTCTGAACCAGTTCCTCCTCTGTTTTACCATCCAAATGCTTCACAAGAGCTGATATTCACGATTGCAGTGCCTGCATTGGAGCCACGCGACACTCTTTAAAAGAAACGTTTTGTTTTGATGAATGAAAGAGGCTGTCTCCATTTTCTCCCAATCCACTCCTTTGAATACTGTAGCTCATTCTTGGTGCTGGCAGACATTTTAACCTCCTTGAAATGATGTCTGGTGTTCTTTTATTAAACTTTTTATTTTAAGTGTAGCATCGTTTATACTAGTGAAAGTTACATTTTTGAAAGTAGGTTTCAGGTCACAGAGGACCAAGTGTAATTAACACAAGAATTAATCATTGATTTTAACAATAACTAATGAGAACCTGAAATGCACAAAGAACCACGAGTGCCATGTTTTTCCCCTTTTAATGAGGATCTAGATCATAGATATGCAAACAGTAAAGTATTTTTTCTATGCCAAAAATCTTAAAGAATGTGAAGGGATTTCATTTATTTCTTCATCTTTTGGTCGTTTCAAAATGTCCCTGTAATCAATTTTATTAAAATCCACAATTTTTTAGGATTATCTTGAATTAATTCTAATTGATTCCCACTTTTCCGTTAAATTCAAATGCCTCTCTGTTGTTAACTGTATGATGCTGCGTCACCTCTGCATAGATGAATTAGGAGACTTAAATGAATAATAAAGTTTTTCTTTTGTGTACATGTGGGGATGTTTTGCAGTGCTGCTGTCCTGGCACAGTCTTCCAACGTTTGCCAAACTTTGTGGCCCCTCCGTCACCATCACTGGTGAAGCTTGAGCGGGTCTTTATGTTTATGCAGAGGCAAAAGGATTGCACTGTTTTATAGGGGAATGTGTTTACTTCTTTGTATCCCAGCTTTAATCCACATCTGCTATTGATCACGTGGGACAAAAATGTCTGAAAATCATTTTTTTTTTCTTTTTAAAGAATCAATATGTTGATGCTTAGGGGGGGTGAATACTTATGTAAGATGCATTGATATGTTCTGAGCATGCAATGTGAATGTTGTCTGTCTGCCAAACTGGTTTTGTCTGGGAAACAAAGTGTTTACTTTATGAAATATGTTTTAAAAACTGCCTGTCACTTCTAAATAACAGTGTTGTGATTTTTTTTTTCTCCAGCATTAAGCCTTTAGGTATTTCTTATATAATAAACACTCTTTATAGCAGTCCTTTAGCTTTGCTGTTATTTTTAGGCAAATCTAATCCATCTGAGACATTTTTCATGAAAAGCAGCTCTTAAAGCTTCATGCTGACCTGTGTTCAGGTATTGCAGCATACTGCTTATGTAACACTGTTTAATATTTACAGGGGTAATTCGCCTAGAGCACGCACACCTTGCAACCCTCTGCTCTACAGTGTACGTTTCTTTGGTCAACTTCTCACTTTCAAAATAAAAACCCAGATTTTTTTTTCCATGAATATTTACATTTGGTGTTTTGGTTTTCCATCGTAAATCCTTAAAGACCCACTCCTAGCATGATCCTGATGTATTTTTCTGATGATGGAGAGCACACATAAAATAAATTAAGCGTAAAATTGTATTTCTTCATTCACATCATTGTGAATCACAAAAAATCCTGTTGAAAGAGATTATATTTGTGACGTAGAAAATACGCTGGACGAGGCATAAGCTCCCTATTCTACTCCATTCTGATACATCCACTTGTAGATGACTCGATAGATCCATGAACAACCACGTTTTCCTTGTCTGAGTTGATCAAACACTGTATGGCAATTTTTTCTGCATCTTTAATGTGAGATTGGGGCTGTAAGGGGCTGGAAGCTAGTGGGAAGGTGGGTAAAACAGATGGATGTCAGGAAATAGGAGCAGGCTTACTTAGTGCCAGCAGTCCCAGCCAAGAGGTGAATGACTTACAAACTCAACTATCTCCTTGAAAACAACAGATTTTTTTTATTTTGGCTAAAAACGTTATAATAATTATTAAAAGATCACTGGGAATGCTTTTAAGAGTAGATCAAAAGATGATTGGTGTTGGACTTTTAAAAAACCATAAATAATGATTTGTGTTTTTTGAATGATAGAAATGTAATTTCCCAAGAAATAACCACACAAACTGAATTCAGAAATAAATAACACTTTTAGTAACAACAGTCATAAAAAACAAACAAGCACTAATACACTCGCTGTACACCAGCAATATTACATTTTTACAGTAGATTTATGATCATTGTTAAGTTAAATCGCAGAGGCTTTTAAAAGTGGATCATAAGTTAGAATAATAATACACAAAGAATATCTGTGGAGACTCCTTCATCCAGGATGGTTCCATAGCAGAAAAAGTTTTAAAAAAAATGTTTCTGCTAAAACATAAGGCTTTTTTTTCTGTCAGAAAACCAATTAAAGGAATGTGTGTCCTATACAGCACAGAGGAGGAAACAGAAAACAATAAATTTGACAGTTTTTGAGTCAAACTTGTACATAAAGACAGATTTTCTTTGGTTTGACAGTAAAAGTAAGCTGTGACTAAGTAAAAGTCCTTGCCCCTGCACAGAGAACGATATAGAGATTCTTCTCAGATGTAGGTGGTGTTGTGCTCGATCCTGGTTACCATGGTGGAAACCAGGTGCTCCATCTGCCGGCCTCGCTGCTTGCTGGCTTGAAGGACCTCCTCGTGGTTGGCCTTCTCTTCACTGTCGTAGTCCATTACCGCCTGGTTAGTGATAAGCGAGAGGGCGAAGACGCGCATGCCACAGTGGCGGGCGACCACCACCTCATGGACTGTGCTCATGCCTACAGAGGAAAAAGTTTGAGTTAATGTTTGGTCACTAATTACATGTGACATTTGACTGTTTAGAATAAAAAATATAACAGTATTTTATAAGTTTGATGCTCCAACACAGTTTTAAATTCAAGTGTTTACAAAACTTTAAGTTTTATGAGCTTCTATGCTTATTTTTTGAAGTAAAATAAAATGCTTTGCTGGCACTTCGACAGACTGGCAATCTCGGACTGGCTCCAGTGACCCCTGGACCCCGAATGGGAGATAGCAGATTAAAAATGGATGTTTTCCTGTTAAATAAAACCTTTGTTTTAATCTGTCAAAAATAACATTTCACATAGAAAATGTACATTTATATGTCCCTTTTCATTGAATTGGTTTTCTAATTCAAGATCATTAAATTTACTTAATTTAATCCATCAAAGCTGCTCACCAACTGCATCTACGCCCAGCTTGTGCAGCATGCGGCACTCGGCAATCGTCTCAAACGAAGGACCGCCAAGCGCACAGTAGACGCCCTCTTTCAAGAAATCTCCATATCCCAGCTCCTGGCCTATGTCCATGCCCAGCTGCTGCAGCTCTCGGTCATATGCGTCCGACATGCAGGGGAAGCGGACACCAAACCTGTGGGAAAAAGAAAACGGGTCAGGGATGTCTGCATGCTGAAAGGCTGCCTAAATGTCAGAGAAAAATCTACCTCTCATCGTTGGGCCCAACCAGAGGGTTGTTCCCAGCAAAGCCAGGCAGGTTGATGTGATCTTTGATCACCATGATGTCCCCCACCTTGAAGTCCTCGTTCAGCCCCCCAGCTGCGTTAGTCAGTATCACCGTCTCAACACCAAGTAACTTAAAGATGCGTATGGGCAGTGTGATCTGAAAACAAACAGTTTGATGATTAACAGCGTGCAGCAGAAGGGAGGAGGATCTGCGCAGCTGGGACACGCACCCTCTGGACTGCATAACCCTCATAGAGGTGGAAGCGACCCTGCATGCAAACACATGCCCTTCCCTTCAGGGTGCCAAACACCAACCGTCCTGCATGCCCGTGCACTGTGAAAAAAATCAAAAAGGCAGCCCATAAATACCCTAGATTCCAGAGCTGGAAACTTCTCATCTCAGATGTTTGTTTGTCCCACCTGTGCTCTGCGGAAAATTGGGAATATCCTTATAGTTGAAGGCGACCTGGTCCTTTAGCATGTCAGCCAGCCCTCCAAGCCCCGACCCACAAACAATACCAACTCTGGGCTGGATGTCCGTCTGTGCCAACAGCCAATCAGCAGTGGCTTTGCAGTCATCGTAGCTGTAGCTGGAATTCATTAAAAAGACGAAGCATTAATGCTGGCACTCATTTATCTAAGCAAAAGTCATCACACTCAACTTGGAAATGTAGACTTTTACTGTTGTTTATTTGGAGCGATCGGTCAAAGGAGATCAATGTCTAAGAATTTGACTTGAAAAAATATGTTTTAAATAGTATTCAAGCAGATTATTTTAGCCTAATGTAGCCATATTAAGTATTCTTTAAGAACAACGACGCAGCCTCTTTATAGTAAGTACTTTATGCTAAAAAAACAATAGATTAAAAAATCCTAAGAGGAATTTTGCACTTAATATATTTAATATTTATTTAAAAAGGCAGTAATAACACCATTTATTACTAAATTCACATGGGAGACTAATGAAATGGATTTGGGCTCTCTGGTGGGCAGTGCGCATGCGCGCGTCCCTCTCTGGCCTCCATGCCCGCACACGCTGTCATATTTCATGCCCTGCGTCCTGATCCATAAAGGCTCCACGTGCTCTGCTTCAAACTAAGGCATGGTCTTCGGGAAAACTCACCCTTTTTTTGCCTCTGGAAACATCGCTGGAGATCTAATGTCAACTTTCTTTGGGAAAAATAAAAATGAAAAATGCGCTCCGAGCTCCAGGAAGAAAAACTTTGGATTTACTTTTGTAAAGTGAAATCTTCTGCTCAGTGGTTCCAGATGAATCGCTGCTCTTTTCTGTCCAGCATGAGGAGAAGGACTGGTCGCCGGGTTTATTATAGGCACAGACCCCCCCTCCCATCCCGTTCCCCGTGTATGACGCATGGTGACGCTGCAACGTCATTGGCTCTGCAGACACACCTTCAACTTTTTTACAAAAAAAAAAAAAAAACTTTCACCAACAAGAACTTCCCTGAACTACTATAGTGTGTTTGTTTCCACCAAGCTGTAAAGTCTGCATCTTTATCGGCACATCTTCTCCGCACGTTTGTTCAATTATTGTTCCGGAAATGATCAGTCGGTTACGCCAATTAATGCAAAACAAGATATGACGCCATTTTTCTGCGTGACTGAGCAACACTTGGTTGTGAACATCACGTGCCTGGTGCTCCTGCCGTTTCCACATTGCTCCCTCTATAAACAATAACAGTAATGATTCAATACAACATACTATGTGTATAATAATTAGATATAAATTTATATACATATATCTTATCTAGCTCCATGTCCACTGTGAGAGACATAATGAAAAGAAATGGAAATCACATTGTATTTTAAAAAAATAATTTATTTGTATGCTACTTTTGCAAATAGGCATTTTAACATCTGAGAAAAATCATGTTAATATTTGGTACCGTAGCCTTTTTTGACATTACAAAGGTGAAACATTTCCTTTATTTTTTAACAAAGTTTGCACAGGAGGGATTTTGGCCCACTACTCCACACAGATCTGCTCTTAGTTCAGCCAGATTTCTGGGTTACCGCTGAGAAACACAGAGTTTTAGCTCCGCTCAAAAATGTTCTATTCGTTTTAGGGTTGGAGACTTTCTAGGCCACTCCAGAACCTTGATATACTTTTAACAGAGTCACTCCTTGGTTCTTCTGGCTGTGTGCTTCGAGTCATTGTAATGTTGGAAGACCTGGCCATGACCCATCTTCAGTTTCCCAAAATCTCCCAATACACCTCCCCGGTAATTCTCTCCTTAATACACTGCAGTCATCCTGTCCCATGTGCAGAAAAACACTCCCAAAGCATGATGCCACCACCCCCATGCTTCACAATAGGGATGGTGTTCTTTGGAGTGTGATCATCTTTTTTCTTTCTTCAAACATGGCGAGAGGAATTAAGACCAAAAAGTTCTAATTTGGTCTCATCTAACCACACGACTTTCTCCCATGACTCTTCTGGATCATCCAAATGGTCACTAGCAAAATTAAGATGGGCTTGAACATGTGCTGATTTACCACTTTACATCTTCTTGGATTACCAACAGTTACCTCAGAAAAAGTGGTCCCAGCTCTTTTCAGGTCATTGACCAGCCCCTTCCATCTAGTTCTGGGCAGAGTCCTGACCTTTCTTATGATCATTAAGACAGCTCTTTGGTCTTGCCCATGTCAGTAGTTGGAGTCCTACTGATTGTATGTGAAAGACAGGTGTCTTTGTGCAGCAAACGACCTTAAACATGCTTCTAATTTATGATAATAAATAGAGTGGAGGTGGACTATTTAGAGGCGGACTAACAGGTCTTTGAAAGTCAGAATTCTAGCTGATATACATGTGTTCAAATATTTATTTGAAACAATAGTATACAAATACATTATTTAAAAAAAATAATACTGTTAAGGATGCGAAGGAGAACCCCGACGCAGAGTGTCGAAGAAGGTGTAACAGATTTATTTTGCAGCAGCCAAAAATCAAAAATGGAGGCAGGGAGTAATACAACTGGGCAGGAATGGCGCTTGGCAAGAGTAGAATCCACATGGACAACCTGACGGAATCCTCTGGCAAACAGTGGTGGTGGGTAGACTGGTTTAAGTGAGGTGCAGCTAATGAGAGGATTGAGTGCAGGTGTCTCTGGAGTGGTTGGACACACCCCCTGCCACTCACATGCTCTGAAAACAAGGAAGTGAGGGGAAAAAAACAACACAGAGCCTCCACAGCCATCACAAATACAAAATGATTTTCAGATTATTTTTTAGTACGTCTCTCCCACATGGTTAAACCCGTTTTAACCTTAGGTTAAAAAAACCTCAGACCTCTCCATGATTTTTAGGTGAGAGAACTTGCATGTTCAAATACTTATTTACCTCACTGTGTATTAAAACATAATTTCCTTTCTAACAACCATTACTTGGTTGAATATTTTAAGCATTCCGACAACAAAAACATGGGATTTCTTTTTACTCAAATACTTTGATGCTAAAAAAAAGAAAGAAATAGAAAAAGGTAACCAAGGGAATATTAGGTAAGTAGGGTTAGTATTTGGTATGGTTCTGTGATTAAAATTTCTTACAAGGATATTTTTCCTGTCATACCACAAGCACAAAAGCTGCTTCCTCTGTCAATAACCCTGTGATCCATTTGAGATAAGGTGTCATTACAAGGTATGTTTATGATGTTTTGTGCTTTCATGTGTACGACTGCATCACGTGTAAGCTTGTGCTCCTGAATTCAACTTTATTGACATCTGCACATAATGTTTGTACCAGCATAAGTGAGAACATACAGTTCATGAGGAAGTAAAAAAGTGGTTGTACATGTGCTGAAGGGTTGTGTTGGTGAATCACGATTGCACTTTAATCCACATGCAATCACGAGGAAGTTCACCTTGACTGAATAACTAATTATAGATAATCAATTTTTCATAATAAACATGACATGGAACATTGACATGCATTTATGGAGGTGTGACAGAGCAGAGGACACAGATTAAAAGGGAACTAATCTTTCTGTGGAGGACAAAGAGGAGGAACTCATAGAAAATGTGAAAACAGATGAAGGAGAAGAAGTCAAACAATGAAGCAAAGCTTAAAACATAAAGAAATGGAAATATGCACGAAGATTCCAAAAGTCTTCTTTGTTTTTTAATATAATCATATTTCAGGTTTAACTGTGTTTTGTGTCATTTCCCTTAAAATATCATTTTTTCATTTAACAAAACGTTTTATTTAGCATTATATGTTCTCAATGTACACACAAAACAAATATTTTATGTTTTATGATCAGATTTTGATAAATGACATATTAGTAGTCTGGCTTATAGTTGCTGTGCAGTTGCTGTGAGTTTGGACTAGTTATTGTCTCTTTAACGGCTTAAACACCTGTAGCTTTTTAAATTCCTTTTAGTTTTTATGCTTAAACCTGACAGGCACAGAGAAACATGTACCTACTGATGTCAGGGCTCAATCTGTGACATTTTTTGCAATAAAATTTCCCTAAACAGAGCAATCAAATAAAAAAACCTTAATTTCAGTATCTGCTTTGTCAATGGTCTCCATGAGACTGCAAACACATTTGTATTTGTACTATGAGTGGGTCAAATGAGGTGAAGTGCAGCCATGAGCAATGCATAACTGAAAAAGGGGTATAGAAGGAAGATAAATCATTTTCCAGCAGGAAAATATCTTTAATTTGTGATGTTGGAAAAAATGCTTTCAAAGCTTCCATTCATTTCTATTCCTTTTAGGGTCTCTGGGTTGTGGAGCCTATTCCCTGGACAGGTCGCCAGGGCTGCTGGAGAAGTTTTTTAAACTAAAAGTGTTCTTCTTCTTTTATCACAATAACATGTATTATTTCAAATTAATACGTGTGTAATGTACATTTAAAACTGATGTTGTCTTTGAGGGCCTCACAAAAAAGAAGCATCAAATCATGCTGGAACAAATTACAGTTATTTACTTCATGTTGTTTTTGCTGGAACGAAGTGGCAAATTGTCCAAGCACCCTGCCGTTGAGCTACAGAAGCAGAGATAGAAGCTTGATGATGCGCTGAATCTGATGTGCTTCAGCAGAGTAACATGGAAACCACACAGGATCAGGGTTGAGAAAGACGGAGCTGAATTGTCCTGTCTGGTGTTTGGATCTTGAGAGGTGGTAGGGATACTGATGAGAACAAAGCTGCAGGTTGGTTTGAGGTTTTTATTTGCTGATTTGCACATCCAAGATGCTGAACCCTCATTGGTTAAATCACTCATCATGTAGGACCCGTCTACCAGTGGACTGAGCACGCTCAGTAAACACTCAACTCTTTCTGTTAAGTTTGTGACACTTTTATCTGCCAAAAGTTTTTTTTTAATTTGTTTTGGCGTTGGGGCTTAGAAGTTTTGGAAAATAGACTTTTTCTTTTTGTCACAGTTACAGTCGGATGATTTCATTTCTTGGTTTAGGTCTGTCAGATTTCTACTGCTTTCTAACAGAAGACACAGGGACAGCTAGTAAATCCCCCTTCGATCATTTTTTGTTTTACTGTAAAAGTGTTCCAAGATAAAAAAAAATGTTGTTTTTTAGTTTCTGCAGAGCGGCAATAGAAATTTGTCTGTGAGTTGTGGGCAAGACCGTTGGTGCCTAGTGAGCCTGCGCCTACTTCCCATCATCTATCTCTCTTGCTAGCTTACATTTTACACTAGCTTGATTTTTACTTTCTTATTCTCACACAGGAGTGAGTCAAAGCATCAAAACTATCTTGTAATTCGAAATGTTTAAGAAGTCTGATGATTAGCTTTGAAGAACATGGACCACGAAAGCTTGTGTCATATGGTGTCCACATTACATAACAAGCTAGCCGATGTGTACACATTATGTCTCTGCTTCAGTGCATGGAATGTGTGGTTAAAGGCTCATTATTTTCAGATTACATTTTCTCTACAGCTGAGACAAAACTACAAAGGACATCATCTTTCTGTATCAAGTTTAGCATCTATATTTTAGACCTAAAATTCAGAAAGGAAGTAACATAATTGATGTGATGCCTCAACATCAGACAACTGCAAGGGAGATTAATTTATCTGAACATTATCAAAGTAAATTTTCAGTTCAATGACCGACAAAACGTTTTACTTTAATGGATAACTAAATAACTGTTCTCTTTTTTGTTTTAATTTTTTTATTGTATATTCTTGTACAAACAGCAAAAGTGCCTTACATGGAAGTGAAAGTGTAATTTTTTCACAAAAGCGAATAAGTCAACATTTACTTTGCTCCAGATAACCTTTGCAGGTTTACGTAAGGCATTTTCAGGATGCACACCAAAAGAGTTTACGGCTCATTCAGACGGTTCTTGTTGCTTCACCTTCAAAGCACTATCGTCACAGTCAGTGTTGGGCTTCTCCTCAGAGGTGACCACCCCTCTGTTTCGGTTCTGGGATTCTCACTTTTCTCAAATTCTTGACAGACAGTGGTTTATCTGAGAAATGCAAAGGACTTTGACCTGTTGACCTTTCCACCCCTGCTGTTGGGTACAGTTAACACGCCTTTGGCTAAGCCAATGAGCTGAAGCCCTCTGACTCATGAACAAGAGCATCCAAGAACATATTTACCTGTATCTGCTGGTGACTGATGAGCCAATAAAACATGACAATATTTTATACATGAAATACAGGCTATTAACAGATAAAGATATTGACAAGTTAACAATTCTTATGTGGAGCTTTTCTCTAATAATACAATTTTACTTAAATAATACTTGTTTGCTGAAAAAAGATTAATCATTATTTAGAAGCATTATATTACAATAAGACCTTTAACCTTCATTGTTTTGTAGGTAGCCCTGTAAACTGTCAGAAACTTGCATATCCATGTGTGAACGTAAGGATTTTGAATGCAGAAGCCCTAAAAGCACATTTACACGCGCTTATGTAGCCTTTTTGTTGAGAGTGGTCGCTTGAACACTTGTTGTCGAGGGCGCTGTGAACATAGCTTTACACTTAAGTCTCACAAGTGACTGGACTTTAAGACTTTATCTCAGGGACTTGAGACATGACACGACTTGGCTCTTGTCATCAACCCTCATTTGTTTATTCTCTTTTTTATGTCCAGGTCATTGCTGTCAACAAAAAAAAGTCCCTTAACAATGTTTTTATTATTAGTTTGATTGCAGTATGCAATCAAACTATTGTTCTTCTGTTTTATTAGTTTGATTGCAGTATGCAATCAAACTATTGTTCTTCTGTTTTATTAGTTTGATTGCAGTATGCAATCAAACTATTGTTCTTCTGTTTTATTATTCTTAATCTTCCGTACTTTTTCGGTCATCCATATCTCCCGCATGCTTCATGCGATTTCTGCCATTTACGCATCAAAATGTTCAGCCTGTTTAGGACATTATTGCTCTCTTTTAAAATTTCTTCTGCAACTTATGGTTTTTATGCAATTCAACAAAATTGCCGCAATTTTTCCCATAGGAATACATGGGGAAGGGTCTTTTGCAGCTTCAAACTTTCTGCATTCCTAACTTCTGCATACATTATGCTATTTTAAAATTTTAAACATGCATTTGTTCTGCATTTTTTGCACTTTTTGGCAGTTTTTAAACAATTCTGCAATTATTTATAGTTTTTGAAATTTTTTAAGTTTTTGAATTTCAAAATATAATGGAAGTCAATGGGATGTCCGCTTTTTGAATCCGTTTTTGCACTGTTTTTGAAATGTATCTCCTCCTACAATTTTTCAGCTAGAGACACCATTTAAACTTTAAAATGTAGTGAAAGGTTTGGAGATTACATGCATTACTTTTATTTTGGATATGTCTTGTAGTTTTTGAACTACAGCTGTTTGAAATGAGGCAATTTGGTACATTTTGCCCGATTTTAGGAGAATCTAGAGTGTGGGACTTCAGCACCTAGAGTGGGGAGACCAGGTTTTTTAAGAAAAAAAAAAAATGGATAAATCGCTGTAACTCGGCCACCGTTTGTCGCAGTGACATGATTTTTTCATCAAAACGTAGGAAAATCCCTCTAGATGCATAAAATCTAACTCTCAAAGCTGTAGGGCAAATACTTTTGCCCCCACAGCCCCTAGACTGACAGTAAGTACCCCAATTTCTCCTATACGTGTCAATGTTAAATTTTCCAGCTGGTTCGAACACTAACTCTGTTTTTAACTTGCGATTATGTAATCATGCTTTGACCTACAGGCATGAATCTTTCACACATTGTAGCCCAAAGCCTTGTGATTCTTACAAGGGTTCAACTTTTCTGATAAGTGAAAGACTTTTGAAGATATGAATATTTGTTTGGAGGTAGTGACATCCATTGAAATACATTGAAGCGTCAGCTCAGTGATTCTGCTGTCTCATTAGGCAGAGGAGGTGCAGCTGCGCGGCCAATGTTTGTAAACATCTGCCTGTCAGACCCTTTGATGTCTTCCTGACTCATTCTAACAGTGACAATGGAAGAATCTCATTGATTCATTCACATTTACACACATTTATCATTCCAACAAGGTTTTTAGGTACATTTTTGCCTGTCTTTCAACATTTTAGACTTAACTACATGTTATACAGTAAATTGACCTTTTGCCATCATTTTTAATGGCTTCAAGACTTTTTCATACAGCAAATTTGGCATGCACTTTTCAAGCTAATTTGGCTTTTAGCCAACATTTCAGCAATATGTTAACTGTTTTAGCTAATTTAACAACTAATAAGGTTTTTCAAGCTAATTTGGCTTTAGCTAACATTTCAGCAATATGTTAACTGTTTGAGCTAATTTAACACCTAATAAGGTTTTTCAAGCTAATTTGGCTTTACCTAACATTTCAGCAATATGCTAGCTGTTTGAGCTAACTTGGCATCTACCAAGGTTTTTCAAGCAAATTTTTCCTTTCGCTAACATTTCAACAATATGCTAGCTGTTTGAGCTAATTTAGCACCTAATAAGGTTTTTCAAGCTAATTTGGCTTTTAGCTAACATTTCAGCAATATGCTAGGTGTTTGAGTTAATTTAGCACCAAATATGGTTTTTCAAGCTCATTTGGCTTTTAGCTAACATTTCAGCAATATGCTAGCTGTTTGAGCTAATTTGGTATCTACCAAGGTTTTTCAAGCTAATTTGGCTTTTAGCTAACATTTCAGCAATATGCTAGCTGTTTGAGCTAATTTGGCATCTACCAAGGTTTTTCAAGCTAATTTGGCTTTTAGCTAACATTTCAGCAATATGTTAACTGTTTGAGCTAATTTAGCACCAAATATGGTTTTTCAAGCTCATTTGGCTTTTAGCTAACATTTCAGCAATATGCTAGCTGTTTGAGCTAATTTGGTATCTACCAAGGTTTTTCAAGCTCATTTGGCTTTTAGCTAACATTTCAGCAATATGCTAGCTGTTTGAGCTAACTTGGCATCTACCAAGGTTTTTCAAGCAAATTTTTTCTTTCGCTAACATTTCAACAATATGCTAACTGTTTGAGCTAATTTAGCACCAAATATGGTTTTTCAAGCTCATTTGGCTTTTAGCTAACATTTCAGCAATATGCTAGCTGTTTGAGCTAATTTGGTATCTACCAAGGTTTTTCAAGCTAATTTGTCTTTTAGCTAACATTTCAGCAATATGTTAACTGTTTGAGCTAATTTAACACCTAATAAGGTTTTTCAAGCTAATTTGGCCTTAGCTAACATTTCAGCAATATGCTAGGTGTTTGAGCTAATTTAGCACCAAATAGGGTTTTTCAAGCTCATTTGGCTTTTAGCTAACATTTCAACAATATGCTAACTGTTTGAGCTAATTTAGCACCTAATAAGGTTTTTCAAGCTAATTTGGCTTTTAGCTAACATTTCAGCAATATGCTAGGTGTTTGGGCTATTTTGGCATCTACCAAGGTTTTTCAAGCTAATTTGGCTTTTAGCTAACATTTCAGCAATATGTTAACTGTTTGAGCTAATTTAACACCTAATAAGGTTTTTCTAGCTAATTTGGCTTTAGCTAACATTACAGCAATATGCTAACTGTTTCAGCTAATTGAGCACCTAATAAGGTTTTTCAAGCTCATTTGGCTTTTAGCTAACATTTCAACAATATGCTAACTGTTTGAGCTAATTTAGCACCTAATAAGGTTTTTCAAGCTAATTTGGCTTTTAGCTAACATTTCAGCAATATGCTAGGTGTTTGAGCTAATTTAGCACCAAATATGGTTTTTCAAGCTCATTGTGCTTTTAGCTAACATTTCAGCAATATGCTAGCTGTTTGAGCTAATTTGGCATCTACCAAGGTTTTTCAAGCTTATTTGGCTTTTAGCTAACATTTCAGCAATATCCAAACAGTGTACTAAGTAATTAAACAAACTTTAGCAATTTATTAAAAATTGTTTTCATTTTAAAACATTTTAGCCTTTTCTGCTAAAAGTTCTGCAATTATGCATATAAAAGCAACAATCTTCTGCAATTCTGCAATCAAACGTATTTCCGCAGGAAATGCAATTTTCTAGTTAGTTTGATTGCAGTATGCAATCAAACTATTGTTCTTCTGTTTTATTAGTTTGATTGCAGTATGCAATCAAACTATTGTTCTTCTGTTTTATTATTCTTAATCTTCCGTACGTTTTCGGTCATCCATATCTCCCGCATGCTTCATGCGATTTCTGCCATTTACGCATCAAAATGTTCAGCCTGTTTAGGACATTATTGCTCTCTTTTAAAATTTCTTCTGCAACTTATGGTTTTTATGCAATTCAACAAAATTGCCGCAATTTTTCCCATAGGAATACATGGGGAAGGCTCTTTTGCAGCTTCAAACTTTCTGCATTCCTAACTTCTGCATACATTATGCTATTTTAAAAATGTAAACATGCATTTGTTCTGCATTTTTTGCACTTTTTGGCAGTTTTTAAACAATTCTGCAATTATTTATAGTTTTTGAAATTTTTAAAGTTTTTGAATTTCAAAATATAATGGAAGTCAATGGGAAGTCCGCTTTTTGAATCCGTTTTTGCACTGTTTTTGAAATGTATCTCCTCCTACAATTTTTCAGCTAGAGACACCATTTAAACTTTAAAATGTAGTGAAAGGTTTGGAGATTACATGCATTACTTTTATTTTGGATATGTCTTGTAGTTTTTGAACTACAGCTGTTTGAAATGAGGCAATTTGGTACATTTTGCCCGATTTTAGGAGAATCTAGAGTGTGTGACGTCATCACCTAGAGTGGGGAGACCAGGTTTTTTAAGAAAAAAAAAAAATGGATAAATCGCTGTAACTCGGCCACCGTTTGTCGCAGTGACATGATTTTTTCATCAAAACGTAGGAAAATCCCTCTAGATGCATAAAATCTAACTCTCAAAGCTGTAGGGCAAATACTTTTGCCCCCACAGCCCCTAGACTGACAGTAAGTACCCCAATTTCTCCTATACCTGCCAATGTTAAATTTTCCAGCTGGTTCGAACACTAACTCTGTTTTTAACTTGCGATTATGTAAACATGCTTTGACCTACAGGCATGAATCTTTTACACATTGTAGCCCAAAGCCTCGTGATTCTTACAAGGGTTCAACTTTTCTGATAAGTGAAAGACTTTTGAAGATATGAACATTTGTTTGGAGGTAGTGACCTCCATTGAAATACATTGAAGCGTCAGCTCAGTGATTCTGCTGTCTCATTAGGCAGAGGACATGCAGCTGCGCGGCCAATGTTTGTAAACATCTGCCTGTCAGACCCTTTGATGTCTTCCTGACTCATTCTAACAGTGACAATTGAAGAATCTCATTGATTCATTCACATTTACACACATTTATCATTCCAACAAGGTTTTTAGGTACATTTTTGCCTGTCTTTCAACATTTTAGACTTAACTACATGTTATACAGTAAATTGACCTTTTGCCATCATTTTTAATGGCTTCAAGACTTTTTCATACAGCAAATTTGGCATGCACTTTTCAAGCTAATTTGGCTTTTAGCTAACATTTCAGCAATATGCTAGGTGTTTGGGCTATTTTGGCATCTACCAAGGTTTTTCAAGCTAATTTGGCTTTTAGCTAACATTTCAGCAATATGTTAACTGTTTGAGCTAATTTAACACCTAATAAGGTTTTTCAAGCTAATTTGGCTTTAGCTAACATTTCAGCAATATGTTAACTGTTTGAGCTAATTTAACACCTAATAAGGTTTTTCTAGCTAATTTGGCTTTTAGCTAACATTTCAGCAATGTGCTAGCTGTCTGAGCTAATTTGGCCATTACCAAGGTTTTTCAAGCTAATTTTGCCTTTAGCTAATATTTCAGCAATATGCTAGGTGTTTGAGCTAATTTAGCACCAAATATGGTTTTTCAAGCTAATTTGGCTTTTAGCTAACATTTAAACAATATGCTAACTGTTTCAGCTAATTTAGCACCTAATAAGGTTTTTCAAGCTAATTTGGCTTTTAGCTAACATTTCAGCAATATGCTAGGTGTTTGAGCTAATTTAGCACCAAATAGGGTTTTTCAAGCTCATTTGGCTTTTAGCTAACATTTCAGCAATATGCTAGGTGTTTGAGCTAATTTAACACCTAATAAGGTTTTTCAAGCTAATTTGGCTTTAGCTAACATTTCAGAAATATGCTAGCTGTTTGAGCTAATTTGGTATCTACCAAGGTTTCTCAAGCTAATTTTGCCTTTCGCTAACATTTCAGCAATTTGCTGGTTGATTGAGCTAATTTGGCAACTACCAAGGTTTTTCAATCTAATTTTGCCTTTAGCTAATATTTCAGCAATATGGTATCTGTTGGAGCTAATTTGGCATCTACCAAGGATTTTCAAGCTAATTTGACTTTTAGCTAACATTTCAGCAATGTGCTAAATGTTTTAGCAAATTTGGCTTCTACCAAGGTTTTTCAAACTCATTTGGCTGTTAGCTAACATTTCAGCAATATGCTAGCTGTTTGAGGTAAATTTAGCACCAAAAAAGATTTTTCAAGCTAATTTGGCTTTTAGCTAACATTTCAGCAATATGCTAGGTGTTTGAGCTAATTTAGCACCTAATAAGGTTTTTCAAGCTAATTTGGCTTTTAGCTAACATTTCAGCAATATGCTAGCTGTTTGAGCTAATTTAGCACCAAATATGGTTTTTCAAGCTCATTTGGCTTTTAGCTAACATTTCAACAATATGCTAACTGTTTGAGCTAATTTAGCACCAAATATGGTTTTTCAAGCTAATTTCCCCTTTAGCTAACATTTAAACAATATGTTAACTGTTTCAGCTAATTTAGCACCTAATAAGGTTTTTCAAGCTAATTTGGCTTTTAGCTAACATTTCAGCAATATGCTAGGTGTTTGAGCTAATTTAGCACCAAATAGGGTTTTTCAAGCTCATTTGGCTTTTAGCTAACATTTCAGCAATATGCTAGCTTTTTGAGCTAACTTGGCATCTACCAAGGTTTTTCAAGCAAATTTTTTCTTTCGCTAACCTTTCAACAATATGCTAACTGTTTGAGCTAATTTAGCACCTAATAAGTTTTTCAAGCTAATTTGGCTTTTAGCTAACATTTCAGCAATATGCTAGGTGTTTGAGCTAATTTAGCACCAAATATGGTTTTTCAAGCTCATTTGGCCTTTAGCTAACATTTCAGCAATATGCTAGGTGTTTGAGCTAATTTGGCACCTAATAAGGTTTTTCAAGCAAATTTGGCTTTTAGCTAACATTTCAGCGATATGCTAGGTGTTTGAGCTAATTTGGCCATTACCAAGGTTTTTCAAGCTAATTTTGTCTTTAGCTAATATTTCAGCAATATGCTAGCTGTTGGAGCTAATTTGGTATCTACCAAGGTTTTTCAAGCTAATTTTGCCTTTTGCTAACATTTCAGCAATTTGCTAGCTGTCTGAGCTAAATTGGCATTCACCAAGATTTTTCAAGCTAATTTGGCTTTTAGCTAACATTTCAGCAATACGCTAGCTGTTTGAGCTAATTTGGCATTTACCGAGGTTTTTCAAGCTAATTTTGCCTTAAGATAACATTTCAGCAATATGATAACTGAGCTAATTTGGCATCTACCAAAAATTTTCAAGCTAATTTGACTTTTAGCTAACATTTCAGAAATATGCTAGCTGTTTAAGCTACTTTGGCATCTACCAAGGTTTCTCAAGCTAATTTTTGCCTTTAGCTAACATTTCAGCAATTTGCTGGTTGATTGAGCTAATTTGGCAACTAGCAAGGTTTTTCAAGCTAATTTGGCTTTTAGCCAACATTTCAGCAAAATGCAAACAGTGTACTGGGTAATTAAATAAACTTTAGCAATTTATTAAAAATTGTTTTCATTTTAAAACATTTCAGCCTTTTCTGCTAAAAGTTATACAATTATGCATATAAAAGCAACCACCTTCTGCAATTCTGCAATCAAACGTATTTCCGCAGGAAATGCAATTTTCTAGTTAGTTTGATTGCAGTATGCAATCAAACTATTGTTCTTCTGTTTTATTATTATTAGTTTGATTGCAGTATGCAATCAAACTATTGTTCTTCTGTTTTATTATTCTTAATCTTCCGTACGTTTTCGGTCATCCATATCTCCCGCATGCTTCATGCGATTTCTGCCATTTACGCATCAAAATGTTCAGCCTGTTTAGGACATTATTGCTCTCTTTTAAAATTTCTTCTGCAACTTATGGTTTTTATGCAATTCAACAAAATTGCCGCAATTTTTCCCATAGGAATACATGGGGAAGGCTCTTTTGCAGCTTCAAACTTTCTGCATTCCTAACTTCTGCATACATTATGCTATTTTAAAAATGTAAACATGCATTTGTTCTGCATTTTTTGCACTTTTTGGCAGTTTTTAAACAATTCTGCAATTATTTATAGTTTTTGAAATTTTTAAAGTTTTTGAATTTCAAAATATAATGGAAGTCAATGGGAAGTCCGCTTTTTGAATCCGTTTTTGCACTGTTTTTGAAATGTATCTCCTCCTACAATTTTTCAGCTAGAGACACCATTTAAACTTTAAAATGTAGTGAAAGGTTTGGAGATTACATGCATTACTTTTATTTTGGATATGTCTTGTAGTTTTTGAACTACAGCTGTTTGAAATGAGGCAATTTGGTACATTTTGCCCGATTTTAGGAGAATCTAGAGTGTGTGACGTCATCACCTAGAGTGGGGAGACCAGGTTTTTTAAGAAAAAAAAAAAATGGATAAATCGCTGTAACTCGGCCACCGTTTGTCGCAGTGACATGATTTTTTCATCAAAACGTAGGAAAATCCCTCTAGATGCATAAAATCTAACTCTCAAAGCTGTAGGGCAAATACTTTTGCCCCCACAGCCCCTAGACTGACAGTAAGTACCCCAATTTCTCCTATACCTGCCAATGTTAAATTTTCCAGCTGGTTCGAACACTAACTCTGTTTTTAACTTGCGATTATGTAAACATGCTTTGACCTACAGGCATGAATCTTTTACACATTGTAGCCCAAAGCCTCGTGATTCTTACAAGGGTTCAACTTTTCTGATAAGTGAAAGACTTTTGAAGATATGAACATTTGTTTGGAGGTAGTGACCTCCATTGAAATACATTGAAGCGTCAGCTCAGTGATTCTGCTGTCTCATTAGGCAGAGGACATGCAGCTGCGCGGCCAATGTTTGTAAACATCTGCCTGTCAGACCCTTTGATGTCTTCCTGACTCATTCTAACAGTGACAATTGAAGAATCTCATTGATTCATTCACATTTACACACATTTATCATTCCAACAAGGTTTTTAGGTACATTTTTGCCTGTCTTTCAACATTTTAGACTTAACTACATGTTATACAGTAAATTGACCTTTTGCCATCATTTTTAATGGCTTCAAGACTTTTTCATACAGCAAATTTGGCATGCACTTTTCAAGCTAATTTGGCTTTTAGCTAACATTTCAGCAATATGCTAGGTGTTTGGGCTATTTTGGCATCTACCAAGGTTTTTCAAGCTAATTTGGCTTTTAGCTAACATTTCAGCAATATGTTAACTGTTTGAGCTAATTTAACACCTAATAAGGTTTTTCAAGCTAATTTGGCTTTAGCTAACATTTCAGCAATATGTTAACTGTTTGAGCTAATTTAACACCTAATAAGGTTTTTCTAGCTAATTTGGCTTTTAGCTAACATTTCAGCAATGTGCTAGCTGTCTGAGCTAATTTGGCCATTACCAAGGTTTTTCAAGCTAATTTTGCCTTTAGCTAATATTTCAGCAATATGCTAGGTGTTTGAGCTAATTTAGCACCAAATATGGTTTTTCAAGCTAATTTGGCTTTTAGCTAACATTTAAACAATATGCTAACTGTTTCAGCTAATTTAGCACCTAATAAGGTTTTTCAAGCTAATTTGGCTTTTAGCTAACATTTCAGCAATATGCTAGGTGTTTGAGCTAATTTAGCACCAAATAGGGTTTTTCAAGCTCATTTGGCTTTTAGCTAACATTTCAGCAATATGCTAGGTGTTTGAGCTAATTTAACACCTAATAAGGTTTTTCAAGCTAATTTGGCTTTAGCTAACATTTCAGAAATATGCTAGCTGTTTGAGCTAATTTGGTATCTACCAAGGTTTCTCAAGCTAATTTTGCCTTTCGCTAACATTTCAGCAATTTGCTGGTTGATTGAGCTAATTTGGCAACTACCAAGGTTTTTCAATCTAATTTTGCCTTTAGCTAATATTTCAGCAATATGGTATCTGTTGGAGCTAATTTGGCATCTACCAAGGATTTTCAAGCTAATTTGACTTTTAGCTAACATTTCAGCAATGTGCTAAATGTTTTAGCAAATTTGGCTTCTACCAAGGTTTTTCAAACTCATTTGGCTGTTAGCTAACATTTCAGCAATATGCTAGCTGTTTGAGGTAAATTTAGCACCAAAAAAGATTTTTCAAGCTAATTTGGCTTTTAGCTAACATTTCAGCAATATGCTAGGTGTTTGAGCTAATTTAGCACCTAATAAGGTTTTTCAAGCTAATTTGGCTTTTAGCTAACATTTCAGCAATATGCTAGCTGTTTGAGCTAATTTAGCACCAAATATGGTTTTTCAAGCTCATTTGGCTTTTAGCTAACATTTCAACAATATGCTAACTGTTTGAGCTAATTTAGCACCAAATATGGTTTTTCAAGCTAATTTCCCCTTTAGCTAACATTTAAACAATATGTTAACTGTTTCAGCTAATTTAGCACCTAATAAGGTTTTTCAAGCTAATTTGGCTTTTAGCTAACATTTCAGCAATATGCTAGGTGTTTGAGCTAATTTAGCACCAAATAGGGTTTTTCAAGCTCATTTGGCTTTTAGCTAACATTTCAGCAATATGCTAGCTTTTTTGAGCTAACTTGGCATCTACCAAGGTTTTTCAAGCAAATTTTTTCTTTCGCTAACCTTTCAACAATATGCTAACTGTTTGAGCTAATTTAGCACCTAATAAGTTTTTCAAGCTAATTTGGCTTTTAGCTAACATTTCAGCAATATGCTAGGTGTTTGAGCTAATTTAGCACCAAATATGGTTTTTCAAGCTCATTTGGCCTTTAGCTAACATTTCAGCAATATGCTAGGTGTTTGAGCTAATTTGGCACCTAATAAGGTTTTTCAAGCAATTTGGCTTTTAGCTAACATTTCAGCGATATGCTAGGTGTTTGAGCTAATTTGGCCATTACCAAGGTTTTTCAAGCTAATTTTGTCTTTAGCTAATATTTCAGCAATATGCTAGCTGTTGAGCTAATTTGGTACTATTTGGCTTTTCTCTTTCCTTCTATTTAGCTAATTTCCTTTTCAAGCTAATTTGCTTAGCTAAATTTCAGCAATAGCTAGCTGAGCTAATTTGGTATCTACCAAGGTTTTTCAGCTAATTTGCCTTTTGCTAATTCAGCAATTTGCTAGCTGTCTGAGCTAAATTGGCATTCACCAAGATTTTTCAAGCTAATTTGGCTTTTAGCTAACATTTCAGCAATACGCTAGCTGTTTGAGCTAATTTGGCATTTACCGAGGTTTTTCAAGCTAATTTTGCTTAAGATAAATTTCAGCAATATGATAACTGAGCTAATTTGGCATCTACCAAAAATTTTCAAGCTAATTTGACTTTTAGCTAACATTTCAGAAATATGCTAGCTGTTTAAGCTACTTTGGCATCTACCAAGGTTTCTCAAGCTAATTTTTGCCTTTAGCTAACATTTCAGCAATTTGCTGGTTGATTGAGCTAATTTGGCAACTAGCAAGGTTTTTCAAGCTAATTTGGCTTTTAGCCAACATTTCAGCAAAATGCAAACAGTGTACTGGGTAATTAAATAAACTTTAGCAATTTATTAAAAATTGTTTTCATTTTAAAACATTTCAGCCTTTTCTGCTAAAAGTTATACAATTATGCATATAAAAGCAACCACCTTCTGCAATTCTGCAATCAAACGTATTTCCGCAGGAAATGCAATTTTCTAGTTATTATTATTATTCTTAATCTTCCGTACGTTTTTGGTCATCCATATCTCCCGCATGCTTCATGCGATTTCTGCCATTTACGCATCAAAATGTTCAGCCTGTTTAGGAGATTATTGCTTTCTTTTAAAATTTCTTCTGCAACTTATGGTTTTTTGCAATTCAACAAAATTGCCGCAATTTTTGCCATAGGAATACATGGGGAAGGCTCTTTTGCAGCTTCAAACTTTCAGCATTTTCTAACTTCTGCATACATTATGCTATTTTAAAAATTCAAACATGCATTTGTTCTGCATTTTTTGCACTTTTTGGCAGTTTTTAAACAATTCTGCAAATATTTATAGTTTTTGAAATTTTTAAAGTTTTTGAATTTTAAAATATAATGGAAGTCAATGGGAAGTCCGCTTTTTGAATCCGTTTTTGCACTGTTTTTGAAATGTATCTCCTCCTACAATTTTTCAGCTAGAGACAACCATTTAAACTTTAAAATGTAGTGAAAGGTTTGGAGATTACATGCATTACTTTTATTTTGGATATGTCTTGTAGTTTTTGAACTACAGCTGTTTGAAATGAGGCAATTTGGTACATTTTGGCCGATTTTAGGAGAATCTAGAGTGTGGGACTTCAGCACCTAGAGTGGGGAGACCAGGTTTTTTAAGAAAAAAAAAAATGGATAAATCGCTGTAACTCGGCCACCGTTTGTCGCAGTGACATGATTTTTTCATCAAAACGTAGGAAAATCCCTCTAGATGCATAAAATCTAACTCTCAAAGCTGTAGGGCAAATACTTTTGCCCCCACAGCCCCTAGACTGACAGTAAGTACCCCAATTTCTCCTATACCTGCCAATGTTAAATTTTCCAGCTGGTTCGAACACTAACTCTGTTTTTAACTTGCGATTATGTAATCATGCTTTGACCTACAGGCATGAATCTTTCACACATTGTAGCCCAAAGCCTTGTGATTCTTACAAGGGTTCAACTTTTCTGATAAGTGAAAGACTTTTGAAGATATGAACATTTGTTTGGAGGTAGTGACATTCATTGAAATACATTGAAGCGTCAGCTCAGTGATTCTGCTGTCTCATTAGGCAGAGGAGGTGCAGCTGCGCGGCCAATGTTTGTAAACATCTGCCTGTCAGACCCTTTGATGTCTTCCTGACTCATTCTAACAGTGACAATGGAAGAATCTCATTGATTCATTCACATTTACACACATTTATCATTCCAACAAGGTTTTTAGATACATTTTTGCCTTTCTTTCAACATTTTAGACTTAACTACATGTTCTACAGTAAATTGACCTTTTGCCATCATTTTTAATGGCTTCAAGACTTTTTCATACAGCAAATTTGGCATGTACTTTTTCAAGCTAATTTGGCTTTTAGCCAACATTTCAGCAATATGCTAGGTGTTTGGGCTATTTTGGCATCTACCAAGGTTTTTCAAGCTAATTTGGCTTTTAGCTAACATTTCAGCAATATGTTAACTGTTTGAGCTAATTTAACACCTAATAAGGTTTTTCAAGCTAATTTGGCTTTAGCTAACATTTCAGCAATATGTTAACTGTTTGAGCTAATTTAACACCTAATAAGGTTTTTCTAGCTAATTTGGCTTTTAGCTAACATTTCAGCAATGTGCTAGCTGTCTGAGCTAATTTGGCCATTACCAAGGTTTTTCAAGCTAATTTTGCCTTTAGCTAATATTTCAGCAATATGCTAGCTGTTAGAGCTAATTTAGCACCTAATAAGGTTTTTCAAGCTAATTTGGCTTTTAGCTAACATTTCAACAATATGCTAACTGTTTTGAGCTAATTTAGCACCAAATATGGTTTTTCAAGCTCATTTGGCTTTTAGCTAACATTTCAGCAATATGCTAGCTGTTTGAGCTAATTTGGCATCTACCAAGGTTTTTCAAGCTAATTTGGCTTTTAGCTAACATTTGAGCAATATGTTAACTGTTTGAGCTAATTTAGCACCAAATATGGTTTTTCAAGCTATTTGGCTTTAGCTAACATTTCAGCAATATGCTAGCTGTTTGAGCTAATTTAACACCTAATAAGGTTTTTCAAGCTAATTTGCTTTAGCTAACATTTCAGAATATGCTAGGTTTGAGCTAATTTGGCATCTACCAAGGTTTCTCAAGCTAATTTTGCCTTTCGCTAACATTTCAGCAATTTGCTGGTTGATTGAGCTAATTTGGCAACTACCAAGGTTTTTCAATCTAATTTGCCTTTAGCTAATATTTCAGCAATATGGTAGCTGTTGGAGCTAATTTGGCATCTACCAAGGATTTTCAAGCTAATTTGACTTTTAGCTAACATTTCAGCAATGTGCTAAATGTTTTAGCAAATTTGGCTTCTACCAAGGTTTTTCAAACTCATTTGGCTGTTAGCTAACATTTCAGCAATATGCTAGCTGTTTGAGGTAAATTTAGCACCAAAAAAGATTTTTCAAGCTAATTTGGCTTTTAGCTAACATTTCAGCAATATGCTAGGTGTTTGAGCTAATTTAGCACCTAATAAGGTTTTTCAAGCTAATTTGGCTTTTAGCTAACATTTCAGCAATATGCTAGCTGTTTGAGCTAATTTAGCACCAAATATGGTTTTTCAAGCTCATTTGGCTTTTAGCTAACATTTCAACAATATGCTAACTGTTTGAGCTAATTTAGCACCAAATATGGTTTTTCAAGCAATTTTTTCTTTCGCTAACATTTCAACAATATGCTAACTGTTTGAGCTAATTTAGCACCTAATAAGGTTTTTCAAGCTAATTTGGCTTTTAGCTAACATTTCAGCAATATGCTAGGTGTTTGAGCTAATTTAGCACCAAAGGGTTTTTCAAGCTCATTTGGCTTTTAGCTAACATTTCAGCAATATGCTAGCTGTTTGAGCTAATTTGGCATCTACCAAGGTTTTTCAAGCTAATTTGGCTTTTAGCTAACATTTCAGCAATATGCTAGGTGTTTGAGCTAATTTAGCACCAAAATGGTTTTTCAAGCTCATTTGGCTTTAGCTAACATTTCAGCAATATGCTAGGTGTTTGAGCTAATTTGGCAATAAGGTTTTTCAAGCAAATTTGGCTTTAGCTAACATTTCAGCGATATGCTAGGTGTTTGAGCTAATTTGGCCATTACCAAGGTTTTTCAAGCTAATTTCTTTAGCTAATATTTCAGCAATATGCTAGCTGTTGAGCTAATTTGGTATCTACCAAGGTTTTTCAAGCTAATTTTGCCTTTTGCTAACATTTCAGCAATTTGCTAGCTGTCTGAGCTAAATTGGCATTCACCAAGATTTTTCAAGCTAATTTGGCTTTTAGCTAACATTTCAGCAATACGCTAGCTGTTTGAGCTAATTTGGCATTTACCGAGGTTTTTCAAGCTAATTTTGCCTTAAGATAACATTTCAGCAATATGATAACTGAGCTAATTTGGTCTACCAAAAATTTTCAAGCTAATTTGACTTTTAGCTAACATTTCAGAAATATGCTAGCTGTTTGAGCTACTTTGGCATCTACCAAGGTTTCTCAAGCTAATTTTGCCTTTAGCTAACATTTCAGCAATTTGCTGGTTGATTGAGCTAATTTGGCAACTAGCAAGGTTTTTCAAGCTAATTTGGCTTTTAGCCAACATTTCAGCAAAATGCAAACAGTGTACTGGGTAATTAAATAAACTTTAGCAATTTATTAAAAATTGTTTTCATTTTAAAACATTTCAGCCTTTTCTGCTAAAAGTTATACAATTATGCATATAAAAGCAACCACCTTCTGCAATTCTGCAATCAAACGTATTTCCGCAGGAAATGCAATTTTCTAGTTATTCTTAATCTTCCGTACGTTTTCGGTCATCCATATCTCCCGCATGCTTCATGCGATTTCTGCCATTTACGCATCAAAATGTTCAGCCTGTTTAGGACATTATTGCTCTCTTTTAAAATTTCTTCTGCAACTTATGGTTTTTATGCAATTCAACAAAATTGCCGCAATTTTTCCCATAGGAATACATGGGGAAGGCTCTTTTGCAGCTTCAAACTTTCTGCATTCCTAACTTCTGCATACATTATGCTATTTTAAAAATTAAACATGCATTTGTTCTGCATTTTTTGCACTTTTTGGCAGTTTTTAAACAATTCTGCAATTATTTATAGTTTTTGAAATTTTTAAAGTTTTTGAATTTCAAAATATAATGGAAGTCAATGGGAAGTCCGCTTTTTGAATCCGTTTTTGCACTGTTTTTGAAATGTATCTCCTCCTACAATTTTTCAGCTAGAGACACCATTTAAACTTTAAAATGTAGTGAAAGGTTTGGAGATTACATGCATTACTTTTATTTTGGATATGTCTTGTAGTTTTTGAACTACAGCTGTTTGAAATGAGGCAATTTGGTACATTTTGCCCGATTTTAGGAGAATCTAGAGTGTGTGACGTCATCACCTAGAGTGGGGAGACCAGGTTTTTTAAGAAAAAAAAAAATGGATAAATCGCTGTAACTCGGCCACCGTTTGTCGCAGTGACATGATTTTTTCATCAAAACGTAGGAAAATCCCTCTAGATGCATAAAATCTAACTCTCAAAGCTGTAGGGCAAATACTTTTGCCCCCACAGCCCCTAGACTGACAGTAAGTACCCCAATTTCTCCTATACCTGCCAATGTTAAATTTTCCAGCTGGTTCGAACACTAACTCTGTTTTTAACTTGCGATTATGTAAACATGCTTTGACCTACAGGCATGAATCTTTTACACATTGTAGCCCAAAGCCTCGTGATTCTTACAAGGGTTCAACTTTTCTGATAAGTGAAAGACTTTTGAAGATATGAACATTTGTTTGGAGGTAGTGACCTCCATTGAAATACATTGAAGCGTCAGCTCAGTGATTCTGCTGTCTCATTAGGCAGAGGAGGTGCAGCTGCGCGGCCAATGTTTGTAAACATCTGCCTGTCAGACCCTTTGATGTCTTCCTGACTCATTCTAACAGTGACAATGAAGAATCTCATTGATTCATTCACATTTACACACATTTATCATTCCAACAAGGTTTTTAGACATTTTTGCCTGTTTTCAACATTTTAGACTTAACTACATGTTATACAGTAAATTGACCTTTTGCCATCATTTTTAATGGCTTCAAGACTTTTTCATACAGCAAATTTGGCATGCACTTTTCAAGCTAATTTGGCTTTTAGCTAACATTTCAGCAATATGCTAGGTGTTTGGGCTATTTTCACTAAAGGTTTTTCAAGCTAATTTGGCTTTTAGCTAACATTTCAGCAATATGTTAACTGTTTGAGCTAATTTAACACCTAATAAGGTTTTTCAAGCTAATTTGGCTTTAGCTAACATTTCAGCAATATGTTAACTGTTTGAGCTAATTTAACACCTAAGGTTTTTCTAGCTAATTTGGCTTTGCTAACATTTCAGCAATGTGCTAGC